>JBBHKE010001968.1:11017-101602 GCA_037447655.1 Zygnema cylindricum
ATTCTCACTCTGATATGTCTCCGTCGTCAATCATTTCGTCCTTTATCTCCGGATACAAATATTTCCGCCATCGTACTATCTCAAAACGTTACTATAAAGACGTAATATAACAAGAATTATCCCCATGGTAATGCTCCAAGTCCATGAGGAGACATCCATTCCCTGGATACGGTAATAATGTCTTCGTACTCACTTGGGAGCTTCATAATTAGTGTATTAATCTTTCTCTCCTCAGATTCTACATATCCCGCACTAGCAAGCTCAACATATAATGCAGAAATATCATTGCAAAACTCTATCATGCTACCGCCTTTATAAACATAGGCCTCTATTTCCTGCTTTACTAACTGCTGCCTCTGTATAGTCTCACTCTTATAGATCTGAATTAGTGATTCCTAGATTTCCAAAGACTTGATTAGACTTAAAAGAGTGATAGCTTTAGACTTAGACACATATCTAAGTATCAGATGTTTTGCTATAGTGTTTTTATATTCCCAAATTTTCCTATCATTTTCTTCAGTTTTTGATTCAGTTATATCCCCCACAAGTGGAACCGTAGCCGAGAGCCTAGGTCCCCTCACCGTAGGTGTCCCTTTATCCTTCTCCCCTATTTCTCCTTCCACGGTAATGATTTTCCCTTCACCTTCCGTTGCATTTGAACACCGGTTGGTTTTCTGGGCAGCCCGAGATGATTCTCCATATTGATCTCCTCCAAAGCCCGCTGACGGACACCTCACTTGTCCCGAAACAATTCCCCATAAGTGCTTCTCGAAAAGCAATCCCTCCATCGTAAACTCCCAATAAGTGAAGTCTGTTCCATCAAACATAGACACCCTAGATGGTGGGCCCATAACCTGAAATTCTATGGGCTCCATTGCCACACAGAATTCGCGGGTCGAAAGGAAGCTAATCTAGATAGTGCCGACTCCAAGTTAATATAAACCCAAATGATTGACCCCTCGAAAATCAGAACCTCATTACAGCTTCACCCTTGTGAAATAAGACTTTATGTGTGCTCAGTTTCACTACAGAATGCAAAGTTAGAATATGAGTTTAGGATAACATTCCCCACTTTGACTTTCCCTTAGAAATGCAGCCACCCAGGCAGGCAAAAAACTCTGACCAACTACACCCCTGTGTAACTTGGACCCCCCTGAGTCCGCAGCAACAAGAATCACTGAATTTGGTCAACTGAATTCATAGTTATGGCTGGCCAAAGTTTGCCATTTATATAAGGTGCTCTCTGGGAGAGGCAGCTACCTACTAGAAATATTCTAAGTCCTAAACCCCTCTCTAAACCCTCAGTTTTGAGGTACGGACCAATCAAATTACTGTATAGTACATAAAGGTACAGGTGATGCTGTACCTTTTGTACGGCCATTGTACGACATGGCCAAAACTTAACACGTGTCTTATCCGGATTCGCTCTTATAATCCCTAGAATTCCTGCTTCCAAATCTTATCCCTCCACGTGGCGCCAGGTCATGCCACGTCAGAAAAACGGTACCGTACAGAAAGTACAGGCGTCGGAGTACTTTCCGTACGGACATTGTACGATGATGTCATAATGTGACATTTGTCACATCCAGATTTGTTATGTTCCTTTTCGTAGATTCCGCAACTTGTACATTGTCGCCACGTGTCTTTCAGAGTGGTGACGTCCGCAAACGCCAAAAAAAAACCTGTTCCGCGATCTCGGCATTTATCGCGGCGTCCGATTTAAACCGGCATTCAATTTTAACCGTCAAAAATTGGTGCGCGGTATTTGTTTCGATAGCGAAACAAATGCACGGTATCCGTTCCGTCCTCGTACCGTACTCCATACTAAATTAAACTGTCTCTATGTAATAAATATCGTAACCCAGTTAAATGGAAAATCCTACCTATAACTATTTAAAAATTTATCAAACCCCACACGTATTAACACTAGTCCTAGACTAAATGGACAAAGCTAACGGCTACTGGACGTTTGACGGACGGTAGGTACCAGGATCAATTCTTGGGACCGTCAAATACCTTTTTGGTAAACATACCTATTATGTATTCTTGTCTCTCTGGAAAGCTTAGGCAGCCATGGCTCTAGCTCCCTCTGCAGCCTTCAGTGACTACGACAAGTGTGGGGACTTGGAGAAGGGAGTCAGAGGCAGACTGCCTCTACTCTTTTCGATCTAATAGAGACCTAGAAAATACCCAAATATCAACACGCACGCATAGGAACGTGCGCTCAAAAAAACGGGATTAGTCTGACACGTAAATAGTATGGCATGTATGAATGTTTTAAATTCGCGACGGCGTACGGTTTTTAATATTTTGTACGGATACATATATTAATGTATATAATCGTACGGCGAATATATCATTTTTGGTGTTCCCAAATTAGCATTAACGCCGAAATTAGAATACACTTTTATTTTGAAAAAAAACAAATTATTAATTAGCATCAATTACAGTAAATTTTATTCAACACTATTTAAACTTTGACACAAATAACGATTCGCGGTTTACTAATATGGTAGGATCGGTAGATGTGAAAGTCTTAGTGGAGGGAAAGACATTCATAGTGACATTCTCTGATGTGTTGTTTATCCTAGAGTTAAACAAAACCTCATCTCAACGTATGTGTTAGATGATAAGGTTTTTGAGACTAGCTCTAGGAAGGGAACCTTTACTACTAGCTTTGAGGATGAAGTTCAACTCACTGCTAAAAAAGGTAGCCAGGGGATGTTTAGGCTGATTTTAAACAATGAAAAGAAAAAACTTTACTATGTTGGTGTTCATGATATTATGTTGTGGCATAAGAGGCTTGGACATGTGTATTTAGATAAGTTGAAAGAAATGAAAAAGTTGGGAATAGTGGAAGGAATTCAGTTCGGTGAAAGTGAAAACCTAAGTGATTGTAGTGGTTGTGCTTAAGGTAAGGCACACAGAATACCCTTTCCAAAGGAAGCCACTTATAAAAAAGAAAAAATGTTAGATTTGGTACACACTGATATTTGGGGACCGGCCAAAGTGCCCTCACCCGGTGGTAAAAGGTTTATGATGACAATCACTGACGATTGGTCTCGATACTCTAGAGTGTAGTTTTTAAAAAATAAATTCGAGGCCCCACGGGTTTTTAAGGAATATAAGGCGTGGAGTGAGAAATTCCATGAAACCTCTATTAAGAGAGTAAAAAGTGATAATGGGGGAGAGTATACCTCCAATCTGTTAAAGGATTTTTTTAGAGAAGATGGAGTGCAACACCAAAAGACAGTTTCTAAAAATCTTGAGCAGAATGGTGTAGCCGAGAGGTTAAATAGAACACTAAGTGATAGTGCCAGAAGTATGCTCTCAGATAACAAGATAGGAAAGAGATTGTGGGCCGAAACTATGAACTGTGCAAATTATCTTAAGAATATAGTTCTTACTTTAGCAGTAAAACGCCAAACACCCTATGAGAGATGGACAGGCCGAAAACCAGATGTTTCACACTTAAAGGTTTTCGATAGTCAAGTGTTCAACCTAAACACAGAACGATCAGATTAGAAGTTGGATCGAAAGGAAAACCACGATATCTACTAGGATATGCTTAAGATGTAAAAGGATATAGAGTCTATGATCTCAAGAGAGAAGATATAATCGTAGTAAAGCATCAAGTGGTCATGGATGAAGGGAAATCTATAGATCCTTTTAAGTATACAAAGAGTATGAAAATCAGATTTGAGTCAGAAAATTATGATGACTTAGAGCTTCCTTACTATCCAAGTTTTTGAGAAGATGATGATCTTGCATGTACAAATCAAACTGAGGAGAATTGAGCCGTGGAACTGCAACTCTGGGACCTCCATAGGACCTCAGAGTAAGCAACTTTCACGAAGCCTCTAGGATAACCTTGACCCCTTTGTCTTTCAACACGAATAATGTCACCCTGGAAAAAAAAACTCTGACCACTTTCATCTTTGTGAAGGCAAGATTCCCCTAAGTCGATAGCAAAAAGAATCTCTGAATTTGCTCCCGTGAGCAGTAAGTTATGGAGGGTCAAAGTTGACCCTTTGTATAGAAGCTCCCTAAGAGAGAGGGTACTATCTACCAATTTTTTCCAAGTCCTATCTCTCTCTAAAACTCTATCTATTGGTGTACGGCACCAATCATATTATACTGCTGTACACAAAAATATAGTTGCCGGTGTACTTTATGCATGGATATTTTACGACATGGCCTAAATGTCGACACATGTCATATCCAGATTCGGTCCCGTAATCCACCGAGATGTCGCATTCCAACATAATTGTGCCACGTGTCATCCGATGTGGCGATGCGCACAAACGGCCGAGAATCTCTTCCGCGATCTCGACTTTCTTTTCGGTCGTGGATTGGATGCAGATTTCAATTGTAGCTGTCATAAATGCTTTTGCGGTATTTGTTTTGTAGAAGAAACAAAATGCGCTGTACTCGTTTCTTATCCATACCGAAATTCGTACTTTTACATAACTGGATCTATGTATCTGTAAACATCCGCCGTTAAATGAATTTTCCTACGTGGCAACATTTAAATAAATATCAAACCCTCTAGTGTGTATCTTTCTGTCTAGACTTAACGGATAAGTCTACCGGCTACCGGCGTTTTGACGGTTGGCAGGTATCAAGATCAAATCCTGGTTCCGACATACACCTTTTAGCAAATAAACCTTCCTATCTGTAAATCAACTAATATATTTCCCGTAAACCTCTGGATAGCCTAGGTAGCCATGGCTTTAGCTTCCTCTCCAACTTCTTATTGACTGCAACAAGTGTGGGAGTTGGAGAGAGAAGTTAGAGGCAGACTGCCTCGCCTTCTTTTCTGTATTCCAATTTCAACCTAGAAAATAATAAAAGAACCATCGATTTCTACACTCCCCTAATTTTCTAGTCATTCTTTAATTTCAAACCACACTTCTCCCTACAAAAAATTAGCTTAGGGGAAGGCACAGGTTTGGTCATCATATCTGTTACCATCTCGCTATCTGGTAGGTACTCTAAACTGATTATTTTGTTTTCTACTTTCTCTCTAACAAAGCTGAGTCTAATGTCTATGTGTTTAGCTTTAAAATGATGTTTAGGATTGGCAGAAATAGCGATTGTTGCCTGATTATCACAAAAATTTTTTTGCACACCACTCTTAAGGTGACCAAGCTCACCAAGCAAAGACTTGACCCACATCAATTCTTTTACAGCAGAGCAAGAGGCCATATACTCAGCCTCTCTGGTGGACTAAGCAATAACCTTTTGCTGTTTGCTACTCCAACAGCAAGCCCCATCACCCACATATAATACATATCCAGAAGTACATCTCCTCATCGGAGCATCACCATAACGGACATCACTCCAAGTAGTGATGTCAGTATTCTCCCAACCCAAATGCAACCATAGATCCCTAGTTCCTATTAAATATCTAAAGACTCTCTTAGCTGCCTCCCAATCCTTCTTAGTGGGAGCATTTAGACTTCTACTCAGCACTCCTACAGCTGCAGCTAAATTTGGCCGGGTACAATTCATAAAATAGATTAGGCTTCCCACTACTTGCCTGTAAGGTATAATTTGCATGAACTTCTATTCTTTAGGACTTAATTCCTCGTCTAAGACTATGACTCCTTCTTCCTCACTCCCCTCATTTCCCTTTTTTAACTCCATTGGAGTTGTACAACTATTAGCTTTATCCATCTGAAATTTTTCCAGCATGTTCCCTATTGCTTCCTTTTGAGTCAATCATATAATTTTCCTTTCTCGGTCTCTTTCAACTAAAATTCCCAAAATATATTTTGCTTCCCCCATATCCTTCATTTCAAATCTCCCCTTAAGATCGGTTTTCAGTTTATTAATTTTTTTCATTGATTTACTTATAACAAGCAAATCATCAAGATAAATTGCAATAAATATAACACCTTCGTCACCTTGAAAAACATAGATTGAGTAATCTGAGCTGATCTAGATATATCCTAGACCGGGAAGAAACTCATCAAGTTTCTTATTCCATTGTCAAGGCGCGTGTTTCAAACTGTAAAGAGATTTAACCAGCCGGCATACCTTACTCTCCTCTCCTTCCTCCACAAAACCTTCGGGTTGTCGCATGAAGATCTCCTTTTCCAATTCTCTATGCAAAAAAGATGTCTTAATGTCCATCTGGTGCACCTCCATGTCTTCTGCTGCTGCTAGACTGAGAAGCTTGCGGACGGAGGGAAAATTGACGACCGGGGCAAAGGTTTCCTCGTAGTCGATTCCTTCTTTCTGTGTAAATCCTTTTGCCTCTAATCGGGCTTTGTAACGCTCAATGGTGTTATCCGGGTTCAGTTTTAATTTGAAAACCCACTTACAACCGATTGGTTTTTGGTTAGGTGGATAGTCCACCAGCTCCCAAGTATTGTCTGTCATAATTGAGGCCATCTCCTCATTGATGGTTGTCTTCCACTGGTTCCTTACTGGACAAGTCATCGCCTCTCCATAAGTTTGAGGTTCATCTTGATGAGATAGTTTTGTTACCTTGTTATTAACCTGTCTTTCTTGTAAACTTTTGCTACTTCTCCTTCCCCCCTCAAAATCTGTGGCTGGAATAGATGGTTCTCGTGGGTTCTTTCGAACAATCTCGGCTTCTCCCTTATCCCTTCATTCCGAATCAATTTCCACCAAGTCTTTCGCTTCGGGTAGAATTCTCACTGGGGTTTCCGCAGCCGAGTCCTTTTCGGTCTAATTTGTACCTACAAGAATGCCATGTTCTCTAAAACATGGATAGTTAGGAAGCTCAAAGTCATCGGAATTTTTTGACTCAAATCTGATTTTTAATCACTTTTTATACTTCAAAGGATCCACAGACTTTCTTTTATCCTTAACTACTAGATGCTGTACTAAGATTATATCTTCCTTTTTTAGATCGTAAACTCTATATCCTTTAACATCCTCATCATATCCTAATAAGTATCCCGGTTTTCCTTTAGGATCTAACTTCAAATTAGACCAATTTGTATCTAGACTGAATACTTGACTGCCGTAAACTTTTAGGGAGATATGTTTGGTTTTCGGCTGGTCCATCTCTCATAAGGTGTTTGATCTTTTATAACTGAGGTAAGAACTCTATTTCTGTGGTAATTAGCATAGTTCATTGCTTCTGCCCAAAACCTTTTTCCTATCTTCTTATCCGACAACACACTTATAGCACTATCACTTAGTTTCCTATTTAATCGTTCAGCTACCCCATTCTGTTCCGGGTTTTCTGGAACTATCTTTTGGTGTTGGACTCCATCTTCCCTCAAAAATCCTCAAACTGGTTAGAAGTATACTCTCCACCATTGTCACTCCTTACTCTCTTGATTGAATATTCATGGAGTTTTTCGCTCCATGCTTTATATTGTCTAAAACAATCCTGAGCTTCTGGCTTGTTTTGCAAAAAATACACCCTGGAATACCGAGACCAATCATCATTGATAGTCATCATAAATCTCTTCCCCCCAGTGAGGGCACTTTGGTCGGTCCCCAAATATCTGTGTGTACTAAATCTAGAATTTTTCTCCCTTATAGGTGGTTGTTTTGGGAAAGGGTAATCTGTGTGCTTTACCTTAAACACATCCACTACAATCACTTAGATTCTCACTCTCACCGAACTAAATCCCTTCCACCACTCCCATCCTTTTCATCTCTTTTAACTTTTCTAGATTCACATGCCCGAGCCTCTTATGCCACATCATTATATCATGAACACCAACATAATAAAGTTTCTTTTTTTCATTGTTTAAAATCAGCCTAAACATCCCTTGGCTACCTTTTTCACGAGTGAAATAAACTTCCTCCTCAAACTAGCTGTAAAGACTCTTTTACTAGTGCTAGTATCAAAACCCTTATCATCTAATACAAACGTAGAGATGAGGTTTTTGTTCAGCTTTAGAATAAACAATACATCGGAGAATGTAACTATGGATGTCTTTATTTTTTCTAACACTTTCACATCTACCGATCCTATAAGAGTAGTACTGACTATCCTCCCATCCTCGTACTCTATCTCTACGGTGGGAATCTTTCTTATCTTAGTGAACAGGTGTTTATCCTTACAGATATGCATGGAGGCACCTGAATCTGCAATCCAACATGCTTCACCTTTCAATCCACCTAAAGCATATTTTTGCTTTCGTGGAATTTTTACCTTATTTGTTGCTTCCAACTCCTCATCCAATAAGAGCTTATCGTCCTCATCTTCGGATTCCACCTCAGGAACTTGTGTCACAAGGGCCTTTTCCTTTCCTCTCGGGGTTCCACCAGTCTGCCCCTCCTTTAATCGCAGCTCGGTTAACTTAGTGCATTCAGCCATATATGCCTTGGTTTCTTAGAAAAACGACATAAACCTTTCGGAGCCCTTGGTCCAAACTCATCTGTCTGATTATTCTAATCCCCCCCTCCTTAATTTCCGACCGGTCTCTTGGAATTCTTCTTCCTCCATTCGGTCCCAGTTGCCAAGGCTTGCCCACTCTTTCCTCCCCTTCGGATCTTAATCGTATTTTTCCGAACGAGAATTATTCATACCACTGAGTTCCATATCCACCTTGAGTCCGGCAAGTCCTTCACACGGTTGACTATGTTCTCGAACTCATTGGGTAACTTCATCAGTAAACAGTTAACCTTTTCTTTTTGACTATAGTCTTTTCCAGCACTCTCTAACTCCATGAAAAGTGTAGCAAGCTCATTGCAAAAATCCAACATCTTCCCCCCTTTGTATACATACTCCTTAAATTTCTAATCAACCAAATGTTGTTGCTGAATCTTACTACTTTGGTACATCTCTATGAGAGCCATCCAAAGATCAGAATTCCTTTCTACCTGCAAATGAGGACATGCAAGCCATTGGGTAAGATGGTAGAGGATGAAGTGCTTTGCTGCCATATTGTTGAAGTCCCATGTATGAGTATCATTCTCCTCGTTCCTCGGAATAGGTGACATGAATGCAGAACTAGTTCCTATTCGTGTGGTCGTCTCCTTCTCTTTTCCTTTGTCCACCACCTCCGTTTCCTTTGTCTCCTCCGTTGACGATGGATTTGCTTTCCTGGTGAATATGCTTCCTCCAAACCCTGGAGGGATTCCAAGACCTGATGGACGCCCCACTCGTCCACTCACTATCCCCCAAAACCTTTTCTCGCATAGAGCTCTTGTCATCATGTTTTCCCAGTATATGAAGCCAGTTCCAATAAAGATGGGTACCCTAGAGGGTGGGCGCGTAACTTGCAACTCTGAGACCTCCATAGATCCTCATAATAGACAACTTGGAAGAAGCCTCTAGGAAAACCCTGACCCCTTTGTGTTTCAGCAAAAATAACTGCCACTCTGGCAGATAAAAACTCTAACCACCTTCACCTTTGTGAAGGCAAGACTCCCTTAAGTCGATAGCAAAAAGAATCTTTGAATTTTCTCCACTGAGCAGTGAGGTATGGAGGGTCAATGTTGACCTTTTGTATATAAGCTCTCTGGGAGAGAGGGTCCTATCTACCAAATTTTTCTAAGTCATATCTCTCTCTAAAACTCTATCAACTGATGTGCGACACCAATCATATTACAATGCTCTACACAAAAGTACATCTGCGGGTGTACTTTCTATACAGATATTGTACGATATGGCCTAAATGTCGACACATGTCATATCCGGAATCGGTCTCGTAATCCCGGAGATGCCGCGATCCAACGTAATTGTGCCACGTGTCATCCGATTTGACGATGACCACAAACCGCAGAGATTCACTTCCGCGATCTCGGCATTCTTCTTGGCCGTATGATTGAATGCAGATTTCAATCGTAGTCGTCATAAATACTTGCGCGGTATTTGTTTCGTTTAAAAAAACAAATGCGCCGTACTCGCTATTTATCCGTACCGTAATCCGTACTTTTACATAACTGAATCTGTGTATCCCGTAAACAGTTGCCGTTAAATAAATTATCTTACGTGGTAACATTTACAAACCCTATAGCATGTAACCCTAGTCGTAGACTTAATGGATAAGCCTACCGGCTACCGCCGGCTTTAACGAACAGCATATACCAGGATCAAATTATGGATTCGACATCTCCCCTTTTAGTAAATAAACTACCTATCCGTAAATCAACTAATCTATTTCTCGTAATCCTTTGGATAACCTAGGTAGCCATGGGCCTAGCTTCTTCTCCAACTTATCAGTGACTGCAACAAGTGTGGGAGTTGGAGAGAGAAGTTAGACGGTGACTGCCTTGGCTTCTTTCTGCATTTCGTTTTAGACCTTGAAAATACTAAAAGAACCATCAATTTCTACACAATAGAGGGTGAGAGACATAGGGTGAAGGAGAGTGGGGAAGTTAGTCTATACTTGTCCCCTTTTTGGTTCTTTCATTGTATGGTTTTTTTTGTTTGTTGTTTCCATTATTTTAACTCAAACATTGATAATCACTGCAAGCGAAATGAGAACCATGGTCCGTTGTTGGCTCTTTTGATTATATGTGTTTAGTTTGTTTTTAACACTTTTGATTATGTCTTCAATTTGTTTTCTTTTTCTTAGAGCTTTTCAAGTGTATAAAAAAAAATAGAGAATTTAAGATGGGAAAATGGGAGTTGGAGTAAGAGCGAGAGTGGAAGTGGGAAAGGGAGAGGGGGAGGGAGAGGGAGAGGGAGAGGGAGTGGAAAAGAGACAGAGTGGGAGAGGGAGAGGAAGAGGGAAAGGGGGAGGGAGAGGGAGAGGGAGTGGAAGAGGGAAAGGGGGTGGGAGAGGGAGAGGGAGAGGGAGAGGGAGTGGGTGAGGAAGAGGGAAAGCAAGAGGGAGTGAGAGAGGGAAAATGATAGGGAGAAGGAGTAGGAGGAGTTTAAGATTGGAGTTTGCGGGTGCATGGAATGGTTTGGTTTGGGATTTGTTGGTTTTACATGTTATGCAGGTGGTCCTTTAGGGTTTGTTAGGGATAATAGGGGTTTTATTAGGTTTTGAAGGTGGTCCCTAAAGAAAGAGCGGGGGAGGCGGCACTTTCTATCGACTATTTTTCTTAGAGTTTTAAAAATGAATTTGATAGTTTAGGATATTGTACACTAAATTCGATAAAAATAATTCATTTAGTATGCAAAAATTGCACGAAGATTAGTTTGTGTAGACTACAACCCAGCTCTTTTAGAGTCAATAACTCAAATTCAAGGGAGGGATTTCCAACTCTTAGTAGGCAACCGAGCTTTTTACGGGTTTTGTAAGTTTTTTGATGGTGAAACTAACATGAAATGATTTTTTTTCCCTTCTTTTGTGAACAAGTTTTAGTCGTGACCGTGGCAAATGATGCGACAGAGTTTTTGGGGAAATAGAGAGTTTACCACCATTCTGCCGAAGTGAGGCCCGACAAACAACATTCAGCAGGGTATGCAAAGAACATATAATCTTTTTCATTTTTTTTAAGTTGCTTTTGTAAAACACCAGATATGTATTGATAAATTAATTTTATTTTTTGGTTGAAAAACGTCTTCTACATAGCTGGCCATTCTAGTTTTTTAGCAAAGAAAGGTCAATTTCTCAAGTTTGTTGATGCCAAACTAGAGAGGGAAGCTCTTTTGTTTTCTTAAAATATATTTTAGGAGACCTTGAAAATTATTACTCTATGGAGGTTTACGTCCATTCCCGCCTTATAGCAAGAAAGACAAAGTTGTGAACCGAACTCTTAACTCCATACCAAACTGAATACTAATTAGGGTTTTGAACTGAATACCATAATGAATTCCGAACAAAAATCTAAATTAAAGGTTGAACTTGTAACTGAATTTGAATACTCAACTCAAAAGATTATTCAATTTGTAACTTAAATTGAATACTCTACTGAAAAGAGTATGGAACTTGTAACTGAACTTGAATACTTTGCTGAAAAGAGTATGAAACTTGTAAATGAACTTGAATACTATTGAAAAGAGTATAGAACTTGTAACTGAACTTAAATATTCTAATGAAAATAGGGCTAAACTTGTAACTGAACTATAATATAATACTAAAATAAGGGTTGAAGATGTAAGTGAACTGGCATATTTTACTGAAAAGAGGGTTGAATTTGTAACCGAAATAGAATATTCTATAGAAAACCGAACCAAATATAGCATTCAACAGAAAACCAACAAAATATTACACTGGACACTGAACTGAAATATACTCAAATGGAAATAGAGAAGAACTCTTAACTCCAAACCGAACTGAATTCTTAATAGCAAATTGAGTTGAAAAACTGAACTCAACTCTGAACTGATTACTAAACAAGTTACTGAACTCAAAGTTGAACTCTTAACTGAACTACAATATTTTATAGAAAACCGACCCAAATGATATACTTAACAGACTAAAGAACTAAATTATGTTATAAATACTGAACTCAATAATATACTCTGGACTCAATAATATGTAAGATACTCAACTGGAACATAATATTGAACTCAACTGGAACATAATATTGAATATCCGAAATACTGAAGTTATATCCTCACAACCACTCCCCTCTCCTCCCCTCCTCTTCTCTACCCTATATTCGGTCCCTTTTCACCTTATGACGGATTGACATTAGATGGTGTTCACGATTCTGCAAGATGACTTTACAAAAGAAAACTCGTTGCAGGGCAAAGATGATGCCGATTGTGACCACCGCATTAGCCGCGGTACTACAAATGTTGCAGAAAATACTATTGTCGTCGATTTTATACAATTGACATCGTCAAGGAAAGGTTCAAGACGAAATTGCGGACGTAATGCCCGAAATCATAAGAAGAATTCTTGAACAAATATCAAATTTTAAACCCAAAGAGGATGGAAAATAATACATCATACCAAAATTAGTGCATTGGGTTGACGAGGTATTACCTCAATATACTACAGAGCGTTTTCGAAAGGCTCTTCAGGCTTACAAAATAAACCGTTCAATTTTTGGCGAATGAACTATAGATCGAGCTCACCTATAAGCTGTTATTTTTGGAAAGCTTTAAGTCTCAACAAATTTATAGGACGACGGAATAATAGATCTATAGGGAAATGCGTCGTCATTTGAAGCACATTGTAGGTTTTTGAATGGTACCAACACCAGCATTGGAGCAACGCAGCTGCGACGCAGATGGAACAAGCGCGGCTACAGTCATTTTTGATATGGTACGTACGGACGAACGCAGCCTGCGACACAACGAGACAAACGCAACTTCGGATATTTTGGTATATGACAACGCAGTTGCTACGCAAAAAGACAAACGCAGCTGCGGCTATTTTTGGTATGGGACAACACAGTTGCTACGAAGCTGCGGATATTTGAATGTGATCAAAAATTGGACTACGCTGCTACGGATGATATGAATCAAGTCAACGGACGAGACTCATAAGGGAATAATTAAGTGACTTGATGACATATGTTTTGCAACTGCCAAATGGACGTACCCAGACAATTGTCACTAAGCCAAGCGACAAGTATTTGAACAAATCACGTGTATAGGATTCTCAGTAATATTGATTGTATAGTGATAGATTAGTTTTAGCGTGATTGGGAGCACTTAGACCTTAGTGGCAGTTTAGTTCTTTTGGACGTATCTTTTAGGAACACTTATATCGGCACTACAACATTATGTAGTAGGACAACTGAGTGAAGAATATAAGACTTAGGACGTACAACATTTTATGTATCTAGACTTGCAGGCCGTGTAATTTGCAAACTGTTTTAAGGAAACTTCTGAGTTGCATATCTTAGTGTATGTTGGATCAATTGTGCTGAAACTTTAGGAGTTATCAGACTTTGTCATACATTGTACTGTGGTATAGTTTGAAGCAGGTTAGACCTTTGTGTCCACTTTATTGAGCTGTAGAAAACAGCTGTTTGATAGGATTCTTGGTAAGCTTCTGTGGTGAACTATGTCTACTTCTACTACTACTGCTTCTGCTCTACCTACTCCAGTGGTCGTAGAACAACAGGTTATGGGCCTGTCATCAAGAATTCTTATCTTCTCGGGGGAAAAATACACTTATTGGGCGGATATGGTGGAGACACACTTTGAAAATGTTAACCTTTTAGATATTTTGGATGGTTCACTAGCAGAAACGGATTTGTCTTGGTCAAAGAAAAATTTGCAAGCTCGGTCGATTTTGAAATTCTGTATCTCAAAAGAATTGTCTATGTCACGGATAAAAATGAAAAAGGCGATCGATATCTGGAAATCTCTCAGGGATGATTTTGAAAAGGCTAATGTTCAAGAAGAACTATTTTTGGCTGGACGAAGTTGGGACTACAAATACACAAGTGGAACAATGGCAAAATATTGTAACAAATTTCGAATACTAATAGATTCTTATGCTTGTGCAGGTGGATCTTTTCCTCGGTTTCAGCAAGCTGCTTTGGCAATGAGAGGTCTTCTTACTACTATGAAATCACAGTCTGATAGACTGAAACAGAAAGATAAAGCTAGCTGGACACTATAGTTAGCTATTAATTTGATATTAGAAGAGGAAATAGATTCTAAAATTCTTAATGGTGAAAAGCAAGTAGAGGCATTTAGCACTGAATTTGACAAAAAACCTCAGTTTAATCAGCAGAGAAATCAGAATCAGTTTAGACAGTTTAATCAAAGAGGAAAATAGATAATCTTTGAATGCTTGTTTTAATTGTGATGAAAAGGGTCATGGATATAAATTTTGTCCTAAGCTGAAGAAAGATAATGAAACAGGTCTGCACAGGCATGGATGGCAACAGAGTCAATTTCATCAAGGCTTCACGGGATCATCACAACGAAAAGATGCACTCTTTTCGACGTCTTTATCTCATCAAGACGAGTCTCTTTCACTCTCTGACATGATCTATTTGCAATGGCGGCAGCAATGGAGGGCGCGAGAGACAATAGATGGATAATGGACACGGGAGCGTCGGCCCACATGTGCTAGAACAAGGCAGTTTTCAAAAATCTGAAATCAACACCGGAGAAAAATATCTACTATGCATGTGGAATGAGTGTGCAAACGCGGGGTGTAACTGATGTCTTCTAGCTAGTTGATGTAGAAGGCAAGGCAGTTAAGATAACTCTTCATAATGTTCTCTATGTACCAGATTTGGAGAAAATTTTGCTTTCAACTTCTTTGGTAGAAAATAAAGGGTTTGAGGTCAATCTGAAACAGGACAGACATGTTATTAGCAAAAATGGAAAAATTGCAGTTACGGGAACTAGAGATGCCAGCAAAATGTATCGCATGGATATGCCCGAGAATAAAGAAAATGATGTTTTGTATTCCGGTGCATTATCCTCAGATGAGCTATGGCATAAAAGGTTAGGCCATGTGAATTATGACAGTATGAAAAAGATAGTCAATGTTGGTAAAATATAAGGAGTCACTTTGTCAAATTAGTCACCTAAAATATGTGATGGCAGTGCATTAGGAAAAATACACAAATTACCGTTTCCTCAAGAGTCTAAATATAAATCTACTAAACTTTTGCAACTCATTTAATTTAATGTTTTCGGCCCAGCAAAGGTACCATGTGCCAGAGGATAAAATACATGGTTACATTTACAGATGACTTTTCGAGGTTCACTAAAGTCTACTTCTGAAGGACAAGAGTGAAGTCTTCACTCATTTTCAACACTACAAAGCGTCGGCGGAGAAACTACATGGTTTACCAATTGTGGAGCTCAGATCGGAAAATGGCGGAGAATATACGTCAAAAGAATTTGAAAACTTCTAACTCAACGAAGGTATGAGTCACAAACTGACTGTCCCATACTCTCCGGAACAGAATGGGGTCTCAGAAAGACTAAATAGAACTATCACAGAAAGCTCTAGGTCCATGCTTGCGGATAAAGACGTGGATCCGAAATTCTGGGTTGAGGCTCTAAATTGTGCAGTTTATATTAAAAATATGAGAGGATCAAGATCGGTAGATACTACTCTTTACGAGATTCGGACAGGTAGTAAACCTGATGTTAGCCATTTCAAAGTCTTTCGTAGTCAATGCTTTATCTTGGATACGTCTAATACTAGATGGAAAATGGAACTGAAGGGATTGTCGGGCATTTTGTTAGGATATGATGATCACTCTAAAGGTTATAGAGTCTTTGTTTTTAAGAGGCAAAAATTTATTGTAGCAAGAAACATTGTTCTCAAAGATGAACTAGACTCGATAGACTTATTTAAAATGACAGAGTAGCAAAAGCAGCAAAAAATACAATAATATGTCGTTTTAGATAACATCCATAATACTGTCCCACGTATGCAATAGTAATAGCACAAGAGTTGGAACATAATCGGGCTCCTCACCACGTTCATTTCAAAGCGGAGCGTTAGCAGTCACTGCATACGGATCGCAACCAGCGCAACAAGCGCAATGTACAGGATCCGACAATTTTAACCTCGAAATTTTTGGGGGGAAGAAGATCCAGTAGCCACCTACAAACAAGTTCTCACTTCGCCTACTCGACAGCCTCAGGGGAGCCTCTAACCATCCGAGAAGCCTTCTTATCACTGGAGCGGAATCACTGGATGGAGGTGGCAAACGATGAAATGAAGTCGATCATGGAGGCTCAGACATGAAGCTTGTGGACCTTCCTCCGGATCGAAAAGCGAACGGCAACAAATGGGTATTCAAGGTCAAGTTAAATCTAGATAATACCATTGAACGATATAAGGCTAGACTTGTGGCAAAAGGGCATAATAAAAAGGAAAGAATTGATTTTGAAGAAACATTTTCTTCTGTTGTAAAATTTCACACAGTTAGGATTTTGCTATCTCTAGGTGCTATAGAAGATATGGAAATACATCAGATGGATGTAAAGACGGCCTTTTTGCATGGAAAACTGGAGGAGACTATTTACATGCAGCAGTCTGAAATGTATACAGAACCAGGAAAATAACACTTAGTATGCAAACTGTTAAACTATTTGTACGGCCTAAAACAGACCCTTAGGCAATGGAATCTAAAACTTGATCAATTTTTAACTAGCTTAGGATTTAAAAGGATAAGTTCTGATCACTCCGTCTATGTTTTAAAAGGTGAGGATGGAATAGTGTACATAGCGGTGTATGTAGATGATTTACTATTAATTAGCAAATCAATGGCTGAAATTAACAAAATTATAATTGCTTTAAACTCACGGTTTAAGATGAAACACCTCACTGAGGCAAAATATATTTTGGTATCCAAGTAGAGAGGAACAACAAAAACAGATTAACAAAATTGACTCAAAATGAGGCTATTGGAAACATGTTAGGTGAACATGGAATGCGCGGGCAAAAGGATGTGTAACACCAACGGAGTTTCGACATAAGTTAGACGGGGAAGAAACAGAAACGGGTGTTATTGTCAGTGAAATTTTTGAGTCAAGGGAGGATGATCCTATGTCATTCATACCTTACAGACAGATAGAGGGAAGTTTAATAAATTTTTTGAACTGTACCCGTCTTGACATTGCTGCAGCAATTGGGGTACTAAGCAGAAGTCTACAGAATCCGAGGAAATCTGACCTTGATGCAGCAAGAAGAGTTTTAAGATACTTGGCATGAACTAAAGACCTCAAACTCACACTAGGCGGGGGAGAATCGAAGCTACAAACATGGAGTGATGCAAGTTATGGCAACATGCCAAGTCGAAAATCCACCACGGGATTCACTCTGCAAATTGGGAACAAGACTTGCTCTTGGAGCAGCAAACTTCACAAGGTCACGGCAAAATCAACAATAAAGTTAGAATATATGGCAGCGAGCTCGGCCCTCAAAGAACTCTTATGGGTGAAATCCATGTTGCAAGAATTTGGATACATGCAGGTTGGTTCACAGGTGATTTGGTGTGATAACCAGGCTGCCATTGCCATTGCTTCTAACCCGAGTCACCACTTCAAAAGCAAGCACATAGATATAAGATTACACTTTGTAAGAGAAAATGTGTTCTCTAGAGTGATTAATTTATGTTATTTGCCAGATGCTAAAATGATTGCAGATATGCTCACTAAAGCTCTTCTTGCTCCTAAGTTGAAGTATTGTACGGATGCAGTGGGATTAAGTGAATAGCTAAGTTGCTCCACTGTTATACTGCTATGCTGCGCTAGTCCAACAACGGGGATGTAGTGGGACTAGGTGACTTGCTAAATTGCTACGTTGCTATACTGCGATGCTGCGCTAGTTCGACATCGTAGCTGCATTGGCATACTGAGTCTAAAGCTTTAGAGGAGTGTTGTTTTTGGAAAGCTTTAAGTCTCAACAAATTTATAGGACGGCGAAAAATAGATCCATAGGGACACGCGTCGTCACTTGAAGAACATTACAAGTTTTTGAATGGTACCATAACCAGCATTGGAACAACGCAGCTGCGACGCAGATGGAACAAGCGCAGCTGCGGTTATTTTAGATATGGTCCGTACGGACGAACGCAACCTGCGACACAACGGGACAAACGCAGCTGCGGATATTTTGGTATGGGACAACGCAGTTGCTACGCAACAAGACAAACGCAGCTGCGGCTATTTTTCGTATGGGGCAACACAGCAGCTACGAAGCTGCGGATATTTGAATGTGATCAGGAATTGGACTGCGCTGCTACGGTTGATATGAATCAAGTCAACGGATGAGATTCATAAGGGAATAATTAAGTGACTTGTTGACATATGTTTTGCAACAGCCGGATGGACGTACCCAGACAATTGTCACTAAGCCAAGCGACAAGTATTTGAACAAATCACTTGTATAGGATTCGATTCTCAATAATGTTGAGTGTACAGTGATAGATTAGTTTTAGCGTGATTAGGAGCACTTAGACCTTAGTGGCAGTTTAGTTCTTTTGGACGTATCTTTTAGGAACACTTGTATCGGCGGTACAGCACTATGTAGTAGGACAAATGAGTGAAGAGTATAAGACTTAGGAGGTATAACAATTTATGTATCCAGACTTCCAGACTGTGTAGACTAGTTTTGGGAAACTTATGAGTTGCATATCTTAGTGTATGTTGGTTCAATTGTGCTGAAACTTTGGGAGTTGTCAAACTTTGTGATACACTAAACTGTGGTATAGTTTGTAGCAGTTTGGACCGTTGTGTCAACTTTATTGAGCCGTAAAAAGCAGCTGTCTGATAGGATTCTTGGTAAGCTTCTGTGGTGAATCATGTGTACTTCTACTACTACTGTTGCTGCTCCACCTGCTCTAGTGGTCGTAGAACAACAAGGTCATGTTAATTTATTTGGTAAATAAGTAGTTTTTAAGAGACCACTCCCATAGTGAAGGCTCCTAGTAACACACATATTACATTACAATTTGAAGGTATTTTATGTAATTATACAATATTTCGTGGTTTAGAGTATATATATTCCCTTTTTAACACAATTTTACCCTTAATTTTTGCTTTTTTTTAAGCGGCCAAGATCTATTAAGTTCACTTGTCATGCTAACTACACGCAACAATGTTGAAACAAAGTGTCAGGTGGACGTGTTATACGGATACAAACTTATTGCTCAACTTTATTCTTTATAAATTGAATATTAAATGGCTAGAACATGTTGAAAACTTCTCTAATAAGCGTAAATGACATTCTAATGTAAACAACACTACTTTATAATTTTGGGTAAAAAATGTTGAAACAAGATTGGTGCATTAAAAAATTGTCATTCTGGAAGACTATTCTCGACTCTCTTAATTTACTTGAACATAAATAAAGATGATTCTTTTTATGCCTTCAAAGAGTGGCATGTGATGGTTGGGTTGTAGAGCGAGAGCAAATCAAAATCGATTTACTCAGATAATGATAGAGAATTCGTGGTTTTAGGAGGGTGTTCTAAGAAATGGGGATTAAGGAAACATTTTATCGCTCCTCGTTCTCTTTAAGTAAAAAGATTGGTTGAGGAAAAACATAACCTTATCGGAACTGGTGAGATCTACGTTTCATACCACCAATCGCAATATTTTATTGTAGGGGGATGCTTTCCATGTGACAATTCATATTTTTGATTAGAGACTTACATCGATCTCTGTTGACTAAATTACTTATAAGTCGTGATATGGGGAAAAACCCGAGCTTCCATCACCTATAGATTTGGTGTTACTGTGCGACCACCTACGAGGAGCAATTGAAGCGAAGAGAGAAATTTGCAGCAAAAAGCTGACCCGATATCCTTCAAGGATACAATGTAAAAAACATAAGACGACAACTTACTGTATATCCTAAAGTTCGAAGATGACGCAAATTGTACTCTACATTTTTGCTCTTTCTTTGTACGGTTGTAGCTTTAGCTGTACGGTGCTAAATTTTTGAGGAAAACAACAGAAAAAAACCCCTTACTTAGCCACATGGGGCCTTATCCTGAAAAATGGCAAATAACAAAGGGCAAAGAACAAATAACAAAAGGCGAATGTTTAACGACGAATAATAAACGGCAAGCAAAAAACAAAACGACGAATGACAAACGGCCAATGACAAACTGCGAATAACAAACTGCAAATAATAAACTACATATAACAAACTGCAAAAAACAAACGGCGAATATCGAATGCCGAATAACAAACGGCGAATATCAAACGATAGATAACAAACGGCAGGTATTAAGCGACATAGAACAAACGGCTAATAACAAGAAACAACCTTGCAAACAGAAGCCGTAAACTCCAAACGCCAAAGTGCAATTTACAATCTGAAAGTGTGCACATTACAAGGTGCACACTGCAGATTGAACTAGAGCTTGTAAACTGCAATCTGTAAAGCTTTCACATCTGAATTCCAAACAAAGAGTAGACTTGAAACTCAATACTGCAAACTAGAAACTGCAAATTTCTACATCCAGTTTCAATAACATGGACGATTACCAAATCATACTTGTTATCTCACTTTTAAAATACTAGAAAATTATTTGTTTTATTGCCTTCTCTTTCAACAACTTCTCTCGAAGGCATGCTTGTAAGTTGATAATCACATTGAAATGATTATATGAACGCTTTTCACATCCGTTTTTAAAATGGTATTTTTTTTATTTTTTTTTTGCAAGTCTTTAATTAAATTATATTCTGGGCTTAAGAAAACAGGTTAACATGTTCTTACATTATGCAATACTACATGAAAATTTGAAAAATCAATACATCCGATTGTAAATTAAAAACTGCAATAAATCTTGTTGAAAAAGAATTCTCCTTGTGTGGTCGGAAATTTTCATGTCTAAAAAAAAAGAATTCTCTTAAAAGTACGAGTTTGTAACTTCCCTCGTCCTCTCTCCCTCCTTTCTTCCTTCTCTCTCGTCCTCTCTCCCTCCTTCCTTCCCCTCTCACGTTCCATATTCTAATAGTTGTCCTCGACGAATTCTTCAATAGTGAGTCTATAATCTTTCCAATGTTAATCCAAAAACCTCACATCCAATCCCTTTGATCTTCACTGCTCTTAGTTTAGACACTTTTTTGGAACGCAAATTCGACTCATAAGTTTAAGTTTTCTATCTGTGCAAGCAAAACTATTTAAGGTTTTGAACGTTTTTCCGGTGTTCGCAAAATAGTCTGTTTTTACGCTTTTGCAGTTATCCGTTTGTCTTCTGACGCAGGACGTAAATTTGCAACTCTCTTGGATCGTACCAACCGAATAGACGGACTTCAAACATATCTGCAAAAAGGTTTGAAGAAAAACAAAAAAAAAGCGAGAGAGAGATGGAGAAGGGGAGAGAGAGGAAAGGAGAGGTTTACTACCAATTTTAAAAAACCAAAAATTTATCTAAAGTTCCTGATTTTTTTTTGACTTTGATTTTCTTTTTTTTTATATAGGAAATGAACATGGCATGAACTTTAAATGTTGAGTTAATTAATCTTAGTTGTAGTTGTAACTACATTTTGTATGAGTAAAACAATGACAAGTTTGGGAAAAAATAATTTTCTTTTCCCAGTTTTCTAAATAAAACTACGATTCGAAAAAATTTCGCCTCCGTTCTTGTATAATTTCCGTAAATTTCGGAATTGTGAAAAAAAAACTAAAGAATAAAATAAGTATCTGAAGGTGGATTTGTTTGGACCATTTTTGGCCTGTTACGGAAATTTTGTTTTGTTTCTTTTTAAATTGGTTTGCTTTCGACCTTCTTTTGACAAATAAAACGTTATGGGAAGTGAAAGTCCTTTTTATTTTTATTGTTAGCTCGAAAATGAAGCCAAATTTAAGCTCCTTAGATTAATAAGTTTCAAGCCGTTTGCCTGAAATCTCAGTTTTTTTCCAACTAAAATAACAAAAAACCCGTTGGACACAACTCGAGTAGGTTCGCTTGCGTATCATTGTTAATTATACTAATATGCTAATACCCATCTGTAATATAATCGTTTTTATGAAATATCTTCTGTTGTTATTGATATGCTAAAACCCATTTGTGATATATATGGGTTCATGAAGTATCTTTTTTGTATCTTAACATGCAAAATAATACACATTTAAAATAGAAAAGGGTTTATGAAAACCTTAAGCTGTACACTAACAGGCTAATAAAATTTATTTTTGTATGGTAAACCGCGAATCGTTATTACTGTTGATAACAATAATTCAGCTTCCTTGAATTTGACCCTCGAACCTAAAACAGAATTAATAATTTTATTTTTGCGTTTACACTAATATAGGTATGGTGTAATTAGTGTCAATCATTCTAATTTGGGCAATTATCAAATAGTGTAGTGCACGAAATGTGTCAGTCCGTACTACAACTGCTCATTATTTCGTACTTAGGAGTGTCAGATAACGTAGTCGACACGGGAAAGTGAGTGCGTCAAAAAGGGAAAACTCACTCAGATTTGATTCCTAGTAATAAAGACAATGGAAAATCTCGCGAACCTGTTCTCGCATTTTCAAACGTCGATTATTTAAACACAGGCTAGATGGGCTACAATATGGGAATGTGTATCAAAATTAGTGTTACATGTATAAATTAGCGTTAATTTTTGTTGGCATTGGTCCCTTGAACCTATAATTGCGTTAATGACATTATTTTTTTCTTCACTCGAATAATATCTTTACACAAATAGCAATTCACAACGTATTATGCTAATGCCCATTAGTAAAATATTTTGGTTTATCAGATACCCCTCGCTATGTATTCATATGTTAATACCCGTTTCAGAAGGGTTCATGAAATATGTATTTTTGTATTTTGATACGGTAATACCCATTTGTAAAAAAACATGAATTTAGGAGCTACCTCTTGTTCTGGGGGTTGAACTCCATTGGAATTGATAGGATCGATAGGGGTAAACAATTTTCCACAGTATACTCCAGGATTGAGCCAATAAAATTGAGTTATATTACCCGTAAAATTTGTATTTATTATAGAAGTGCACGTTTGTCCTTTCTGTACGGAAAAGGATTTCACACAAGGTCCGGGATTGACTGCGTCTCCCCTTATGATGCAAACCTGAAAAGGTTTTTTTTGTTAAAAAACTTGAACAAAACAAAATTAAAAGATGATGTAAACTGAAAAGGTTTTTGGAAAAGTTTATTTCAGAGATGTTTACCTTACAATTTGTTGTTTGGAAAATGGTTTAGCATGGATAATTTTCTCATAAAACGTACTAGCTGGATTTTGTTTCTAGTTCTCAGCTGGATTAAAAATTTGAATTGAAACTTTAATATGTACAAGTTCTGCCTTCCTACATTGTTATAAATGGACATCGCAATTGGTATATAAGAAAGCAAAAAAAAAAACATAAGTGGTTGAATATTGAAAATAAGGGCAATCTACAACAATTATTTTGCAAAAGGAAGTTTAGGGTACAATACTTGTTGAAAAATCTGGAGTTGAGAGCAATTGAGACTCGGATTTGGGGATCCGCTTCCATTGAGAGATCGTATGTTAAAAATGTTTGAGATTGACAAACACGTATCATTCTTTAAAAAAAAAAACAGATTTTTTACATATGATATGAAACAAAAATAGTTAGAGACAGGTAAAAAAAAGGGAGAAAGAAGATAAGCTCATTAAGTTTTGATTTTACTCATGTTTTATTAATGTTCATGCTTTTGTAGGCATTTTTTTCTTGATTTACTTCAACAACAACAAAAACACAAGAGTAGTGTTTTTATTTTTTAAACTGTGCGTTACTAAAACATCATACTTTTTGTTTTGCCCACCATTTGCATATAAGATTTTTTCAGTGGTTTTACCCAATTTTTCAATCAAAATTGTAAAGGTTACATAAGACATGAGATAGTGAAACACGGAAAAATAAAATTAATATACATATATTTATAGACATGTTTTAAAATAGTTTTTCATTGGCTCTTAAGGGATTTTACCTCTTGTACGGCATAAGTTAAGGAACAATTCTGGCCTTTAGTGACGTCCACAATCGTATTCGCTTTTAAAAATTGCGTACAATCCAATCCCTGTATGTTGGATAAAGTCATAAAATGATTTCAAATCAATTCCAAAATCAACTTAATTGATTCATATCAATGTCAAAACTGAAAAGAAAACCACACAACCAATAACAACAATGATGATGACAACAACAACAATAAGGACGACCACCGCACCAACAACAGCAATGATGGGGCGTCAGAAATAATGACGAAAATGACGACACCAATGGCGAACACAATGACCATGCCGAAGACGATGACGACGAAAACGACGACGATGATGACAACGGCAAAAGTAGCCATGTCAATAACAATGACAACTATGAGGGCGAAATGCCACATATGACGGTGACGACAACAATGAGAAAAACACTGAGCATGATGACAAGGACGAGGGCGACACCAAGCAAGACGACGACACTAAGGACAATGACGACACAAACAACGACAATGACATCAAAGACCAGGGACATTGATGACGATTAATGTCACGGAAACGACGATAGCGATGCCAACAACAACAGCGATGGCGACAGTGACACCAACTAGAGCGACATCGACGACACTGATCACGACGATGACGGTGATGACGGCACCAACGAGGCCATTTATGACAACATGACAACTAGGGTGATAACGCGTATGACGACGAGGACAACAACGACGATGACGATGATGTGAAGGACGATGAAGGCATCAAAAACAACCACAATACCAAGATGACGACAATAACATCAATGATGACGACGGATAGCGTCTAGGACAACGAGGATAAGGATGTTGACGACCATGTCGATGGCAACGAAGGCGATGACGATTACGACGACGACATCGAGGACGAGGACAAGGATGAAGACGGACAAAACCAAAGATAAGTACGACATTATGGAGGAGGACAACACCAAAGACAATGGCGACACTAACACCGATATGGAAGCAGATGCCAACGCCAATACGTAGAGAACACAAAGTATTCCACACTCACTATAGTGGTGGACATGAACGCCATTGATTTGTGGTTGTGATGATTTCTTGTATTCTTATCCCTTACATATATAACTTTCTAAAACAAACTATATTTGGTAAATTTGGTCTCTACGCAACATAAAGATATTGTAACTTACAGGATTTTGAGCAAAAAAAATTGTTTTGTCTATTCCATACAAGTTATATATGGTGTCACAAGTAATATTAAATCCCTTTGGTATCGTGTAAATTTGGTTCCCTACGACAGTGGCACTAGCATCTGCAAAAGAAAAAAAAACATGCGATAAAAAATATAAGAACAGCACAAAAATACAAAGATACGAAAAAGACGGCAAAAATACAACAAAAAGGCAATAAAACAACAATGAAACGATAAAAAGGGTATGAAAAAAAAAAACCTGCTTTCTTTCAATATCCTTGAACTTTTTTTTTCTCTTTTCGAGTACGTCAAATAAATTGTAATTTACCATTTTTCCGTTTTCAAATAAGCGATAGTTTGTCGAGTCAATCATTACAACACTTTTTCCATCTCTTTATCAATAACTTTTGACAAGTAATGTTAAAAAAAAATAAAAAGCTACTTCCAATTTTGATTTTTTTTCATGTTTCAACTCAAAATTTATCCACTTCGTGCTCAGTTTTTAGTTTTGTTTTGCTCCAGGTAAACTCGATTCTCAGTTAAAGGATTTTCAATTTTAAATGTCATCTTGAGCAGTAAATAAAATTATAACATCAAAACAGATCCACATTTTCTTTATCAACTTCAATTGCCAGGTTCCAAAAACCAAAATACGAAAAAGATGCAAAGAAAATTAAAAAAGAAATCCATATTCGATTTCTCAACTCATAGTTGTCAGGTTTAAGTTTCCAAATTTCTACTTTTTGATACTCGGTATTTTGATATTCACATCGTATTCCAAGAGAAAGTTTTTGACGGCCGCGAGAGCTGGATAGTGAAAACTTCAGATATCATAGGAACGACCCACACTCTTTCATTTTTATGTTGCGGTGACTATCATTACTGGGTTCGTCGATGAAATTGAGACCCTCCATTTCCGTGTCATTTGTAATAATGGTAACAAAAACAAGATTCTATTCCTTGAAACGTTTGTGTGAAACGAAAAGTGCTCGCGGGTTTATTAACGTTTTTAACGAAATGAAACAATGGTGAAAAAATGTTTTCTCCTCTTTGCAATTATTTGCTCTCTTTTTACATCTTTCTCACGCGCGGTGGGATGTTTAAGACGTCTTTGCAGTTAACATTGATCATTGTTGCTTGAATGTAATATCTTGTCGCAATTCTTTTTTGTTTGTTTTCCGATTTTTCACTTCCCTCTTTTCCCCTACAATTAACAAATTTTACTTTGTTCTTAGTGGTAAGTGCTCCTCTTACACATAAAACTCCTTCAGGCGAGCGTTTGAAGGTGGATTATTATTTTAAATGCTAACAGTTAGGGCGCCCATTGTGACATATGAAGTTCCAAGTAGTTCAGAATCAAGTTTAGAATTATTGGACGCCATCGACCACAATTGACAGTAGTTTTGTATTTTTTAGCTTATGTTCAATCGATCTTTATCGTTCCAAAATTGTACGATCATACATGATCATTCGGTTAGTACGTTTCAAACTACAAAACATAATGGGCCTCTTGAACGTCCTTTAATTTGTGTTGTTTAAAGTTGTCATATCCTATTTTAGATGAACAACCGACTTTGGCATGATAAAATTTACTAACTGTTTTTGGTCTTCATGGTTCATCAACCTCCTATTTTTGTCTATTGTGTTTTTTCTCATGGCCTTTTCCAGAGAATACATCACAGAGAAAGATTTATAAGTCATAAATTTGTGACATGAAGGAAAGATGAAACAAAGACTTGAATTAAAAATTCGTGATGTCTAAACTATTTGGGTACAAAACACACTTTACTTTTAAAGAATCAATGATGACCGATAAATTTAAGCGATAAAACGATGAGGATGAGAAGATGACAAGATTAGAGAGAATGATATGATGATTCTTGTGGCCTATAATCCTGACACAACGTAAAAAACACTCGAAAAAGTTAACTAAAATTAAACTAATAGAAGACACTTCTCCATACCATAATCACAAGTAAAAAGTTGGCTAATGGCCTTCATATAAAGACTGTGCTACGCTAAAGGTCTCAAGTATGATGATCATGTATGTGCAAAGGCTTGAGTTGCAACAAACTGCGAAGTCCACAGTCTCATCTACAACTGTGCATTGTCGTAACAGGAAGTATTTTTGGTTTATGATTTCTCCCTAACTCACTTTGAGTGGAAGTTTAAGAGTACAACTCACATGGAACACAAGTAAGCACGCCGTTAGAGCTGTCGTTCGCATACAAAAAAGGACAAATGCACGTGTAATCGCCCTTCGAATTGACACATGTGCCAATGCCGCAAGGATTATTGCGACCAAAAGTGCACGGGAACTCTGAGTGCAAACCAGTTGAGAAAGAAAAGAATTAATTACTTTGGTGATGGATAGAATTACCTGAAAGTGAGCGTGATAAGAAGAGGAAGGAGAGGGAGGGACACACAGTGGGAGAGGAAAAGGTAGAGGGAGATAGAAAAAGAAACGGGGTGGGTAGGGGAGAAGAGTGGGAGGGGGAAAGGAAGAAAGTGTGAAGGGGGAGACAGTGGGAGAGGGAGATGGAACTGGAGACGGAAAGGGTCGGACAGAAAGACAGGCAGGGGGATCGAAAGGGTGAGGGAGTGCAAGAGGTAGGGGGAAAAGGAAACAGAGTGGGAGAGGGAGAAGGAGACGGAAAAGGAGAGGAATAGGAAGAGGGAGAGCGTGGAATTAAGGGGGAAAGGGCAAGGAATAAAAAGACGGAGAGGGAAAAGGATAGGGAGAGGGAGGAAAAGGGGGATAAAAAGAGGTTTCGGGAGAGTGAGGAATCGAGAGGCGGAAATGGAGTGGGACAGGGAGAGAAACAATAGAGACACATGAGGAGGGAGAGCCGACAAGGGCGAGGGTGAGAGAGCTCGAGAGGGATAGGTAGAGATAAAGTGAGTGGGAGAGGATGAAGAGTGTGAGGAAGTAGGAGAGGGAGAGCGGGAGGTAGACAAAGAAGGAGAGAGAATTGGAGGGGGAGAGAGAAATGGGGAGGAGGTGGAGCGGGGCGAGAGGGAGAGTAAAAAAGGAGAGGGGGAGAGTGAGTGGGAGGTAGAGAGGTAGAGGTTGAGAGAAAGGGCAAGTAAGAGGCTTAGTGAGAGGCAGAAGGAAAGAAAATGTAAGGGAGAGTGAGAGAGTGAAGAAGCGGGAGAGTGAAAGAGCGAGAGGGAGTGGTTGAGGGAGAGTGAGACGGGGGAAAAAGCAAGAGAAGTTAAAGAAGACATAAAGTGGGAGCAGGAGTGGGTGCGGGAAGGGGACAGAGAGAGAGAGAGAGAGGGAGAGGGAGAGGCAATGGGAGAGGTGGATGTGGAGGGAGTGGGAGGGAGAGAAAGAGGGATAGAAGGAGAGGAAGCGGAAGAGGGAGAGTGAGGGGGAGAAGCAGAGGGAGAGAGAGGGAGGGAGAGGTAGAGGGAGCAAGAGAGGGAGAGGGAAAAGGAGAGAATGGTGAGAGAGAGGAGCATCGGGGGAGAACGTGAGAGAGAGGGAGAGCGAGAGGTAAAAAAAGGGGACGGGAGAGGGAGAAAGAGAAGGAGAGGGAGAGGGTGGGGGAATCTGTGTGGGAGAGGAGAGGAGATCGGAGGAGAGAATTAGATGGGGAGAAAAAGGAGAGGGAGAGGAGATGGAGAGGGAGAGGGAGAGAAAGAAGAAATGGTAGAGGAAGGGAGATAGGGAGAGGGATAACACGAGAAAGGAGAAGAGGAAGTTTGAGAGAGGGAGAAAGATCGGAAGAGGGTGAGGTATAGGGAGGGGAAGGGAGCGGTTAAGAGAAAATGAGAGGGAGAGGGAGGGAGATCATTAGGATAGAGGGAGATAGGGAGAAAAAAGAGTGAGAGGAAACTTAGAGGGAGAGCATGAGGGAGAGGGAGTGGAAGAGGGAGTGAAGAGGGAGAGGGAGAGTAGAGAGAGAGGGAGAGGGAGAGAGAGAGTGGGAGAGGGATCGATAAGTAGTGAGAGTGCGTATTTTAAAGAGACATGAGATGAAGAGACAATGGGGAAGGGAGGGTGAGGGAGAGGGAGAGGGAGGTGGATACGGAGTGCGAGGGGGAGAGGGACTGGTAGAGGGAGAGGGCGGTGGAGAGGGATAGAGAGTGAAAGAGGGAGAAGGTGAGGAGGAAGGGGTGAGCGAGGTGGGGGAGAAGGTGGAGGAATTGGGAGAGGGTGAGGTAAACGGAGAAAGGGAGAGAGAGAAAAGAAGTTGGGGAGAGGTACAGTGGGATAGAGAGCCGGAGAGTGGGGGAGGAAGAGAGAAAGTGGTGGCGGAAGAGAAAGTGGGAGAGAGAGTGGGGGTGAGTGAGAGGAGAGAGAGGGAGAGGAAGAGGGAGAGGTAAAAGAGACGGGAGAAGGAAAGAAAGAGGGAGAAGGTGGAGACGGAGGGGGTGGGGGAAAGGGAGAGGGAGATGGATAGGGGAGCAGGGAGAGGGATACGAGAGGAAGAGGGAGAGAGGACAGGAGAGGGAGAGGAAGAGAGAGAGGGAAAGGGAAAGGGAAAATGAGTAAGAGAAGAAGAGTGAGTGGGAGAGGCAGAGGGATAGGATCGATTTAGAGAGAGAGGGAGGAACTGGGAAAGGGAGAAGGAGAAAAGGAGTGACAGGGCGGGGAGGGGTGAGGGAGAGAGAGAGGGAGATGGAGAGGTTGAGTGAGGTTGAGAGGGGGTTGGATAGGTGAGGGAGAGGGACACGGAGAGGAAGAGTGAAAGAGAGCGGGAGGGGAAACGGCAGAGGGAGAGGGAGATGGAGAGGGAGGGGAGAGAGAGATGGAGAAAGAGACGGAGGAGTGGGAGTAGGACGGGAGGGGAATAAGGAGCGGGAGAGGGAGAGGGAAAGGGAGGGTGAGGGGGAAGGGAGTGGAAGAGGTAGGGGGAAATGGAGATGGAGAGGGAGAGAGGGAGTAGATCGTAATGAGTTCATCCACACTTTATTGAGGAGAGGGGTTGTCTTCATTGTACAGGGGATTTTATTTTTTTTGTGCAATTTCAAAGTCTAATGATCTGTTTTCAAAACCATCTCTTCCTCTGTGTATTGGAAGCATTTTATGATACAAAAAGCGACAAGAAACAAAGGAAATTTGCATTCATTTGTAATTGATATCGCTATATTACGTTTGTAAGCAACAACTGTGATGAACATTTTTAGACTCGAAAACTTGGAGGTGACATAGAACGGTCAAAAAGATGGGGAAATCAACAATAATGTTCAGACATACTTGAAAAATAGAAAATTTGATAACCTATAAAAATGAAAAAGTTAAACATAAAAAAGTAGAACTGGAAAAAGAAAGAGTTTCATAGCGGAGATCTTACTCCGGTAAAAGTTTGAAAACTTTCGGAACTAGCTTCGATATTCACGATTGCGGGTTGAAATTGGAGAGCCAAAAGTAAACCCAACCATCCGTTGTATTTCACTTGCTCATACGAAGTTATTTTAATGTTAGGTTGTACCTACAAAAATATACAAGTAAATGTGAAAAATAGCAATTTGCATTAGGTAGTAACTATACATTTATACACAAGTATTTTGTCGAAAGTTGTTCAAGAGCCAAAATGGAAAATATTCTGTAGAAACTACTTCAAAGTTTTGAAGTACATGTTCATCATCGAAAATAAGTTTAATTTTTACTTGCAAAGCGTTTTTTTTCATGGACCAACACCAGAAAAGCCACAATAACCAAATAATATAAAATGTGTGCGAATCATGCTGACTCACTAGTTTTAATGCATTTAAAGATATGTAAATGCTACTGAAAAATACAGGATTACCCTAGATTACTTACAATTTGCGCCTCACATTGTCTATTTTTCTTGTAGTCTTGTTCCAAAACAAGCCCATTTTTCGATGCATAGTCGAGAGTGTTGGTTGGCCATCCCTCCGCTTCGCAATTGGCTCCTCTACATAATGATAAAGATATTTCCGAAATATTTGTTACGTTTTCAGTTATATTTGCCAAGTATAAGGCACTTTCGATGGCGGAAACAGGAGCATAGATCCAGCAGCTACCTTTTAATAAGGAATTCAAAACAACAAAAAACCACGAAAAAAAATAATATTAAAAAAGAAAAATATAAAAATAGGCATAACATGGAAGCCAAAAAAAGAGACGGAGTTTAAAGAACACCGAAAATTAAAAAAACAAAAAACCTAATGACAAAAGCTTTAGGAACTAAAAAGAGTAGAACTCAAGCAAATTTTCCTGTGACATACGAAAACTGGTTTTCTTAAGTCTCATTTATTTGCTCGAAATTTCATAACCGAACCGTTAATGTATGGATAAAAAAGATACAAGAGGACATTGAAGTTGAATTAACAATTGTTTCATTCATTGTAGAGTGGATAAGAATTCACATTTTCTTAAACATGTCTCACCAAATCATGATATCGTGGTCTATTAAGAATTTGGTCAAGTGTTAATAGATTCTTCATTCTTTGAACAAAAAGATATCTCGTAGAATGTAGTATTTGGTATAAAAGTTGATCAATCTCATGGATATCTAACAGTGTTTGTTGAACCTTTTTTTTTCTAGTTATTCAATAATCATTATAACAATTTTTTGTGTTCAAAACAAATACGAAAGGAAGACATAGAGAATGATGATTATATTGATAAGTGTTGAGGGAATGCTTTAAAGCCTTGGTGATAAGTGTGAGATTGGGGTTAGGACTTGGTCGTTTTCAACCCTAGTCGTAGGCGAAATCTAGGGGTTAAATTTGACGAGACGGCCCAATCCGTTGATCTTGCGTAACACGCGCCCTTAATGGCCACGAGTTAAACCATAGAGCTACGTGCCGCCATGGCCTTACGCAAAGGACAACGTCATGTGTTGTCCGGAACATATGTTCGAAGACTTTACGCGAATCAATAACGGCCTCCCGGCAATGTCACACGGATATAGCCGTGTACATCCGTGTACATCTGGATAACTAGCTGAGTGTTGCTTGGACAATCGGTCCACCGTAGGGTGGCAGCAGATTGCTTTCAGGCCCTGGCTTGGACAACGGTCGGCACCAGGTGGTACAGATGTGTGTCTACGGAACCAATACCGCGCGCTCAAGGGTAAGGTGGACAGGGCATCTGCACTTTGCACACCGACTATCACCTTGTACCTCTGAGGTACAACGGCTTGTACACCGTTGATGTTTAGGAGACCACGTGCCCGCATGTCAAAGCCCTTTCCTCAGTGCGTAGCGCATACCCATACTCACAGACGGCGCATGTCAAAGTCCTTGACACCTCTATCTCAGCGGGTACCCCCGACAGTGCGCTGACTGTACGACGTACTGTCTTGGTGAGCACATAATAACAACTTATGAAATACAGATAGTGACAACACATTGCTACAGCGAGTCTGCCAACCACTGCAACTAATCCTTTATACTTGCGATCTCCATTTATAGATTAAACATAATTTTTTGGCCCTTAGAGCTGAAACACAACTGCCGCCCATCTCCATTTAGAGATTGAACATTTTCTGGCCTTTTTGTCTAAACAATTGCTGTCGGGGAAAAAGTCGCCATCTCAATTGCCCTGGATAATTGCATCCGCATGATGATGCAAATTGCCGTCCATTGAATCATCAAAGTCTTTCGAATTAAAATGCTCCTAACATAATTTCCTCGCTTTGTTAACTTGGGGCTCTGTTACCAACTTGTTAGTGAGGCGACACAACTCATCAGAGAATAAAAGCGAGTGGAAGAATTTCATTAATGAGAAGTGTTAGGTACAATTGGACCAACCGCCCATTTATAATTCAACGACAAACTACAAAGCTACAATCACATTGTCAATGGTCTAATGGAGTTCGCAGTCAAAACCAGTACTTCAATTAAAAAGAAACACGTATCTTCCTCTCAGAACCCCTCCTATTGAAACTACAATAGAATCGAATGCTACGCTAATAAACTAACCGTATGACAGAAAATTTGATAGTGTAATAACCATACTCTTCGATAGTCACAATTTATGATTATGTGGCAAGCACTTGTAAGGTGATTACAAGTACACGAGTAGGAAAAACTACCCAGTAATCACTCTAATCTTACAAAGAAATGTCTTCAGACAGTTTACTTACCAATATTAATGGTTATTGTACTAGTAACGGTAGTTACAGTGCTCGTAAATTTTTACGAATTTTACTATTCTCTGACTACTTTGCTTTAATATAATTCTCCTACTAGTTGCATCACACTCTGGTTAGATCGAAATGTTAGTCCACCATGTAAGGGTTACAGTCTTCTGATTGGCTAAGTACTTCCAGTAGTGTAGACTAAAAGTATTTTACAAATATTTTTTGTACTGTGAAAAAGTAGTTGGAGAAGAGGAAAGATCAATTGATATTATTATGGAGTAAAGAAATCTGAGCAGGTTTAGATTGCCCTTGTTTCTTGTCTTTACAACAGTATGAAATTTGTATACAAATTGTACATACATATTGCATCCTGTATAAGCTCATGATGTATTTAGCTCATGATGTATTTATGTTTGACAGATTCATGTACTTAGATTCAGATTAGGCTAGTATGTAATTTGGTACGTGCGTTTTACGTTTTATTATTATTTTTATGTAAAAACTTGCTTTCACTCTTTCAACAACGATAAACCAAAAACTAACGGATAAAGTCTCCAATAATCATATTTCAAGGCAATGTGAACAAGGAGAAGTTAAGCAAAAGGGTAATTATTGCTTACTACAAGATCCTTGATCTTTGACGGCTTGAAGAGCTCCTTCACTTCCCCAGTCCAAATTTAGATATATTTTCCAAGTTTTCCGCCGGTTGGAATATCCGGAACTTAAATATCGGAAGTATTTATTGACATATTTTGGGGGTTTAAATGGGATAGAACCTTCAGATAAGCCAAAACTCCTGGCTGTATGTTCCAAAAAAAAAAAAAAAACACAAGTGTTAAAACGATGATAATAAATATGGATAATCATGAGATAGAGCATTAGATTTACCACAAAAAATGAAATATAACATGACCATTCCGACCTTTGTTCTTTAGAAATGAAGACGAAAAACATAAAAAATGGCACTTCTAACGTAGATGAAAACATTTAGTTTAACTGCATCCTATAATTATCGAATAAGTTTTTTTCAATGCTTACAATAAATTCGTCAAGTTAGAATTCTTAACGTTGTCACCCAGAAAATGATTGAAAACCTTTAAATAAAACTCAAAATCATCAAAACCACAAAAAACTTATAGAAATGTTAAAAAAGAAAATAAATGAGTGTTTGTCATATTTTTGTAATACAAAGCTATTTAGTGACTTGCAAGGGTTCAGACGCAAAGGGCAACACCCTTCAAATAAGCAATCCTAAAACCACCGAAAAACCAAAAATGTGTGTTTTTTTAAAAATGAACTTCGCCAATAACTTTTTAAGTACTTTTTTTCGACAAAATTATCGTAATTTCAAAGACTCGGTTCTCACGGTACAAAAGTCATCGTTATTATAGTTAGAAACACTAGTTTAAGATTTTTCTCTACAATAAATGGTATTAATAACATAACTTCAACAAGTAGATATAAATTTGCCGTGTCATGCCCCCTAAATATATACTACCTATGCTAACTATACATTAATAGTTCATACTGATACCTACATATATATGTACATAATTTATTTTTTTTAATTAGTAATATTCCTATCAAATTAATTGTTGGATGTGACGGAAAAAAATTATTGTAAAAATATTCAATACATCCAAGTTTGACTAGAGATTTGGAAGAATTCTAATGAGACATACGCACATTTAAACCACTATATGGCATTGAAAACAATGTTTGTAAACATGATGCCAAGGAATATCGTATAAAAAATATATTGTATGTTTGGAAATTTGGCAAAATATTGTATAAAATCAAAGCACTGCTTAGAAATGTCTACAATATTTTGCATACATTCAAGAAATTTGTTTTGGGATTTTCTAGAATTATCGTATACAGTAAAAATCCTAAAAAAATGTATCAAATCGAAACTTTTTCTCAATATTTGTAGGGATTACAGTCAATTTTTTTTTGTAGAAATGTGTGTAAACGTCATTTACAATAAAAACAAATTTGTTTTAGGAAAGGTTTGAAAGTATTGGAAACATTGGAAATTGAAGTTTAGGATTTTCCATGAATGTCGCATACATCTCTATCGTCTTGAGTTAGATACAAGCCCATCAAACATCAGTAAATATAAGATAATAAAAAAATAGTCTTTAATTCTCTAAGACAAATGATTCATTGAATATGAACCCTATAAATCTTGGGTGAGCCTTGTTTACAAACCATGAACTTCTATTAAACATATGGAACATAAGCGTATTTGAACCATAGTCACCACTGTTGTTTTCAACAGATTCGCGATTTTTGATTCATTGTAAGAAAATTTGTAAACTCGAACATTTTGACATTTAACTTCTTTTTTATATCACCTTGAATCGCTTGTTTGAATATTGACTGCTGCGTTGTTCAACTCATCAAATGTTTTTATTTTGGGATTTTCTTTGGATTTTAGATTGTAATAAACTGTACAATTTTTATCAAATTTTACCGTGTTTGTTGTGTTGTTGAATTTACATTTATCTTTTGAATTTTTATCGGCTCTTTAACAACATAAATTTTATCAGTTTATTTGGTTGTGGATTTTCTATCACTTAGTGATTTTGATCAACTTAATCACTTAATTGTTTACGACATATTCACGTCGTACTTTTCAAAACTTAACCACCATTCTAAGCTAGATCAAAATATTTTTTTGTTGACTATTAATCACTTCCCTTTTTGTTTTGATTCGATGAACAAATTTAACAATTACCAAAACAAGTTTTAGGGCAGGTATCATACGAGGTGGAGGAGGTGAAAATGGAGGGAGAGATGGCGGAGGTGATTTGGGAGAAGATATGGGTGCTCGAGGAATTGGAGGAGAGAAGTCTTGGAGAATGGGGAAAATGGCGCGTCGGCGTTCATCATCATCGGCGTCAGGATCCATCATCAGAATCGGGATCGTCTAACGGGATCATCTATCATCATCTGGGGTGGAGGGAAAATGGCTGGAACCAATGACAAATAAACACATGACTTAGTAAGCTCAATTTCATTTCAATGTGGTGGTCTTAGAAAATCTTTAAAGCTAGAGTTCAGGATTTGTTAATTTTGGTCTATTCCGCAGACATTTTCTATCATCATTAAAAAAAATTATTTTTAAACTCCATCTACTCCATTGGTTCCTAGTTGCCTCCTATGTCAATTATACCTTTTCAACTCTCATGTGTTAACCCAAGCTGTTTGTTAGACTGAGAAGGAGGTTGATTCTTTAAGATCTACTGTAGATGCAAGGAGAGTTTGGTTGTGTAGAGTATCAACATGTCCATATTTCGCCCGCGACGTGACGATTATAAATGTTTGTAATGACAAAAAAAATCTCTATACTTGTCGAAATGATTTTTTTTTTAGTTTTTGTCATTTTACTTTCAAGTTTGACTGTCTTCAATGCTTCTTGCTATTGTCCAAGCTGTAGGTATTTCATGCTTCGAGACATGTGTTAAATTTTCTTAAGTTTTGAGCGGGTTAAGCTAGGGTAGTTCTTTTGCTATTACTAGAGTAACAATGGTATAATAATGATAAATACCTCTTGTGGCTTGCATATTAAGTATCTCATCATAAAGTAACGAAGGCACCTTTTGACAAGCAACATAACCATTATTGACAAGGTTGGGGCGGAAAAGAGGGGTGATACAAACCACTAATATTTTTTTTTCGACAAATTTGTTCTTGTTTCCCAATGTTTATCTTATGTTTTTAAACACACGTTTACGTATGATATACTTATCGTGGATTTTGACTAACGATACTGACAGGTAATGCTGAAAAGTTTTGTAAGTCGACATATGGAAAACAAAGCAAGAAACATAATAGTAGAAAGGGTAAGTAATAAATTCTATCATACAAAATACAAGAATACATAACCTTAATCGACAAGGTCAACCATAAGTTTAGCCATAGTAGAAACACAATTTAGGAAAATAGGAAAACAAAACTTTGTGCTACAAATTCTCTTAATGTCAATGAAGTGTAGGTGATATTTAAGATCTTCCGACAAAACTTTAAGATTGGCGTACAAACTATTAACATGATTAAGTTCCCCAACAAAACATATTCAATCATAATGGTAGGAAAAGGAAGTTTTAAATTCTTTGCAATGGAGAAAATATAATACCTGTGAAACTGCTTTTAAAGCTCCAATTACGAATCTCATGTTTGTCCGCACAATAGCCAGTTCCAGATGAGAATCCGACGTATGCCTCTGTAATTGTTTGGCATGAGGCACACGCAGATGGCCTCAACAACTCGCAAAGAGACTTTTTGTACGTGAGTATTGATGTGGCTGGCTTTGAGTTCTTGTTGTTGAGGTACACTTGTAATGTTTGACGGGCACCATCATATTCGAGCCATGCATATTTGGTGGACTGATTGAAGTCATCCAAAATAGTTGTCAGGCTATACGTCACTGGCTTAAAAACAAAGTTTTCACGTATTCCCACGTAACGTCCATTAGGATCGTACCAGTTATGATAAGTGTCAAAAACAATGCTTAAACTTCCTACAATAGGTTGGCCTGTAAATTCAAGCCCAAATGCATCACCGGTACCTTTCAGGTTAGAGAAGTCTATGTTTGAACCAAGAAATGTGAAAGCAAAGCCATCCCCATGGCACTTATCGCCATTGTTGTAGATGTTGAAAGAAAATTGCACATTGAATGAAGCTTCTTACACCCATCACTGCCTATCTCGAGAAGTGGGACCAAGTCCTCATACAACGATCCACCTTGATAGACTAGCCAGTGCGTCATTTGAAGCATTGAAGAATCAACTCCAGATGATCGAGATAGAGAAGCCTTGGGATTCATCAAACTCCGGCATGAAAATATCGTGTAACCTGAAGGATAATATTTGTTGACCGTAGGAGATCAAAAGCAAGGAAAATCAATAAGTTCAAGGTAGTTGCAAACATAGATAGTGTTCTAAAGAAATACAACCAAATCAAACTCCATTACATATTACTTTAATGCGACTTGTGTCTTGGGTACACCCATCTACAAAGTACAATGTAGGTTTTGGTAGAGTTACCAATTCAACTTAGTGAATCTAAGTTTCTCTGAAAGAAACTCAAATGAATTACATAAATTTAAATAAGTAAAGTGGGATGACCTCATAAACTGGAATTTAAAACTTCAAAACATAATTCATGAATAAATTGTGTTTGCTTTATCCATGAAGGTGGGGCTTAGACTCCTTGTTTTGAAGGGATCTAAAAATAAACGAGCTGAGATTGTAGAACACAAAGAGTATACAACTACAGACTATATTTAGAAATATTATAATTGTTGCAATATCTACATAGGAAAGTAAAGCTATGGATTAAACTTGCATGGGAATATAAATAGAATTCGACATTTTAGAAAATACATGGTTGTTGCAAAAGGAAGTAACTTATACCAAGATGTCTCTATTAAAATTATCTATTATGATGTTTGAATTATTAGTGTATGTTTATGAGAGGAAGAAAGTTGTGAAAGCAAACGCCTTTTTCCACATGCAATTAAACGAAAAAAATAAAAAAAGTTACTTGCAAACGTTATGATCCGTAAATTTATGCTCTAAAAATGTCAAAATAGAACTCGTGATCAACTAAAACAAAGTGGATAAAGCAAATAAAAGTACAAAAAAAGTACTCCGCCATATTTTTGATTCGTGGAGGCTAAAAGCAATGGTAACAAAATACATACTTGGAAATTTCAAGAACGTATATCCGAAACCGAGTTGAATCCAATTCGATTTATCGGTTTTCCACTTTATCCAGCAATTATTATCGTAATTATTATAAAAAAAGCCTACACAGGTGCATTCCTCTGCGCACTTCCTTTCACATTCTGAAATAGTTACTGCATAGTGTGCTATATCATTTCCAACGGTACCAACATTGGGGTAAGCGTTGTAGGAATACTGAATATTTTGATTGCACGCCTGAGCATCTGCATATTAGAAGAAATTCCATGGACAAATTGTTAATTAAATACTTCGGTCAAAAAGTGGAAGGATAAAAAATTTAAAAAAATGTAAATACAACAATTACATTTTTCCCTTGCATATCTCTAGCTTGTTATCTTACGGAACGGTTGTGGACACATTTTTGTTAGATTTTTTTCTATCGTAATTTTGTGCATTTCATTGTCAAACTGACTCAAAATAATAGGTTTACGCTCATTAAACTTTAAGGATAAAACTAATGTTACGATACAAAATAAAATTATGATAAATCGTTACATGTTTCTTATTTGTACACAAAATACCCAATAAGATTCGCCCTTTGCACCTTGGGACAAAACAATAGTTTCCAACCTTTCAATATGTAACCCTTAATTGAAGCACAAGATTCACAAAAAATATGTTTTTATTCTAGATTGATGGTTTATTATAAATTGATGTGTTAAGATACAACGTATTGACTCAACGATGATTTCAGTCGCTAGATAAAGCATGTTCTAACTCACCGTAGCCGTAAACGCGAACTTCGCAAAGTGTTACAATTTTGTTTTCACCACTTAGGTGCACCCAAACGTAACGGCCATAGTTCAAGCACGTCTTCGTGTGGGGTCGTCCGTCATAATTACTATTATAATAATTGAAAGGATCGCACTGTTTGTTTCCTGAGCTGTTCCATCTTTCGTTGCTTCCACCCACCCATACTTCGACCCCGTTCATTCGAAACTTCCAGTCGTTTCGGTTCCATAACTCCACCTTTTCGATTTGCAAGGATTTCCCGAGGTCCACCATCCACCAGGGGTCAGTTTCACCAGGTTCGCCGATGGTGTGCGAACAACTATTATCATAGAAGTTTCCATTTGAGTCACCGTCAACTGCAAGATTTGGTGGATATTGGACTCCATTCACGATAAATGTGCTGCTCTGAAGTGCCGGGCGACCCTCGGCATAATTAACTACAAGAGAAAACCACAAAAGTTGTTGATATGAGCTACTCATACAATCGGCAAATATTGCTCTATTGCAACTTCATTAACGTCAATAGAAAAGCAAAATAACAACTGTAACTAAAGTAGAGTAAGGGTTTAACTTGTAATGAAGCAATGCATATTACCACATCCTAACAAACAATCATTCAACCAGATAAATAAGTAACTGATCATGATAGGACGTTTCATGAGTGCGGAAGGTCAACTTTGAAACGAAAATTTAGTCCATCATCTTTATGAGGGGAGGAGGGAGTGAGAGACGGAGGAATGAAGGCAGACTGAGGGGGGGAGGAAGAGGGAGGGTGGAAGGGAGAGGAAGAGGATTATGGAGAGGGGTAGTGGAAGGGAAGGTGGACGGGATGTGAGATGGTGAGGTGGAGTCGGAGGTTGAGCGGGAATGGGAGTGGGAGAGAGAGCAGGGGTGGAGAGAGAGGGGGCGATGCGGCGAAAGAGAGGGATGGGAGGTGAAGTAGGACAAAGTCAGTTGCCCTTAGGTTAATTCTTGATTGGAGATGCAGTGTAAGGATGTTTCTATTCTACAGAAACGCTTATCCACCTTTATTATTACTATTATTACTGTTTCTTGTTCTTGTTATTATTTTTATTGCTGCCATTATTAGTAGTATTATAAGTAAAGTATTATTAATATTATTAGTATTTTAAGTCTTATTATTTTTGTTGTTAATATTATTATTATTATTGATTTCTCTTCGTCATTGCTATATTATCTTCATCCTCATGCCTATGTTTGTTGTTAGAATTATTATGATGACCATTACATCAATTATTAATTGGGTTTTATACTTACGTTGATGCTTTCTTTTTTTTATTGTAGTGGGATATCTTCACAGATTCTCGAAAGGGATGTGCAATTGATTCACAATTGAGCCATTTTGTTATTCTGGTCGGATACGGTAAAGAAAATGGTGTTCCATATTGGATTATTCGAAACTCATTTGGATCCGATTGGGGTCAAAAAGGGTATGGGCGAATTAAGAGAGGAATTTGTGGAATCAATTCTCTTCCTGCTTTGTATCCAGTTATTGCTCGTAAGTTTCATTTATCTACAAATAAAAAATAATATGTTTCTGCATAAAGCCTTTGTACTACCATTCCCTTTAGCTTATTTTTATTGTTTTACATTGCTTGTATGTTATTAGGGTGCAGTTTAAATTAATCAAATATAAGGTTTTTCCTTCTTCCTTCTCTCACTCCCTCTCTCTTCCCCTCACCTTTTTAACTCTCTAGTCCGTCGTCTATCTCTCTCTTTCTCCCTCCTTTCCTAGGTCTACATCAGTGGTCGGACATAACCAAGGCATGGTGAGCAAAATGAAGTGAAATCGGAGAGAAGGGTCAGAGATGAGAGATAGGAGATCCATGGCAAAAGACAATTTGGAAGCAAAGAATGAGGGACAAGTCAACAAAAAGAAACAAAAGAAAATCGAAGGAGAGTAAATATCTTCTCAATCTAGACTGGAACTTGAATGTACAAAATGAACAGTTTAAGTATTACTAAGTCTAGCTCTAGATTTACAGTGGACTGGTTACACCACGTTCAAAGGAAGCAAAGCTGCAAAATAGAAAAGGTTGAACTAGTGATGGACAATGGCGAAGTATCTAGACAGCAGAATTTGGAACAGAAATAATAATTTGCCTCCTATCGATATGTATATCGCGAAATAGTATATCATTTTTACTGCAGAGTTATACGGTATTCAGTATGTACTTACAACCCGCGAAAACTAAAACATAGCACAAAATTGTACTTTTGCATTTTGTTTGTACTCTACAATGTCGAATTGAACCTCAGAAATAAATAAAATGTGAATGTCAGATTGTCAAATTTCTTTTAATCCTCTGGATGAGACAAGACCAACAGAGGTGAGGAGAGGCTCAGCAAACAATCAACTAAAAATTTATCATCTCCAAAAAAGAAATGTCGCAGCAAGTTACCACTTGTACAATTATGAAATGTACCCTGGCAGGTTGAAAATGCCGAAACTCTATTACCCTGAATGCCAGAACTACAAAACGTATGCTTTTTTTTAGCGATATCAAATGTTGCGAAATTGACAATGTAGGTATTGCCGATATGTTCTATACTTGATACGTGGACCCATACATCAATTATGGATAGGCCTTTAAATTGGTTATCATTCGAGGGCCTTCAATATACAACACTATCCTTTTCTGCCTGTCTTCTCTCTCTTCCCTTCCCTCTCTCCCTTCGTCCTTTTAATATTTCTTTGGATTTCTTTATTTGTTTTTTGGTGCAGCTCCGGACAACAAAGCATGCAACGCCAAAATTAATCCCTGTGGATCGGGCACATGTGTTCCCTCTACCTCTTCCTCCACAAATTCTTACACGTGTAAATGTCCTAATGGCTATGTTAGTGTGAAAAATTCCGACAAAACCGAAACATGTGCCCTTGGTAAGTTTTCAATATTCTGAAACTCATTTGTATTTGAGATTTGCATTTACTGTATGTTTTAGCTTTGTATGTCATTGCACTTTGAGATTTGGGTATATCTTCTATATTTTAGCTTCGTTAATCATTCGCTTTGTATGCGATTTAGGTTTGAGCTTTATAGGTCATTTATAGTTGAGCTTTGGGCACATCAATTTTTTTTCTACTTCATTGATCATTTTAAATGACGCCTTTTGTATTTCATTTATACTTGAGCGTTTGGCATATCATTCATTTTAAATCTATCTGTATCCTTATTCATAAATTCATTTATCATGTATGTTTGAGCTTTTTGTTATGCATGTTTGAGTTTTGAGTATATCATTTTTTTTTTAACTTTGTATGCTATTTATGCTAAGCTTAGTACCATTTGTAACCAAAATTTGGGCATATAAACCTTGCTATCATTTGTTTGATCTTGTAGATCATTTATATCTAACTTGGCAGTCATAGCATTTTAACAGCTACTTTTCCCTTCAAAACATAAACTCAAACCATAGCTTTTGATGTCAATATATTCATCAACGTCTAATTCTAAAAATGTTACATTACCTACAAATGGGTTCGTCGAAACCTTATACTTTTGAAGCTTTTATGTCCTTTTCTTTCCCTTGTACCATTCCGAAGAAAAGTGAATCTTTTGCATTCCTTCTTTTTTTTCTTTTGGTTTTTTCGTGCGTTGTATATAAACAGCTAATTGTATGTGTATTATTTTCTGTTCAATGCATATCTTAAGATGTTGATGTTTTTGTTGTTTCTAAACAAACTTTGTTTTCTTCCTTTTTGCGCAGTTGATGTGTGCAGTTCTTCAGGGTTTAATCCGTGTGGTGCCGGAACTTGTATTAATGAACAAAATGGGTTTTACCATTGTGTTTGTTTTCTTGGGTATATTATGTCTTTTAATAACCAAGGAAACCCCATTTGTGCCCCACGTGAGTACTTTTGAAAACCTAAGGACTCTATTTACTGCATTTTAATATTTTTTACATGTATGCCTAAGAATGGCGTTAAATAACTTCAACGATTCTAGTTTAGGCATTCAAAATCTTAGTCAAAGTCAAATTATTGTTTTCCGTGTGGCTTGAGGTCTTGATTGTCTTTTTAAATCACTTAATGACAATCACTTGATAATGTTTTAGTAGCAAAATTAACAATTTTATGTGAGCGTAAATTTTCGCAGCGGTGGCTTCTACTTCGACTCTACCGCAAACTTATAAAGTACTTTCGGGTGATTATTGTTATGTCATTGCTTATGCTTTTGGATTAACTATTCAACAACTTCTTCGTCAAAATTCAAACATACGAAAGGTTGGCATCTAATTTTTTAAATTGTTTACAACTCTCACGACTTGTATTTGCAAGGACTTATATATTTTGTCTTGTAAGCAAGTTTTTAAATATGTTTTCATAACTAATCCACTTTTATTATGTACGAATTATTTATATGTTGTGCATTCATGTGTTGTAATGTATGAGTTTACCTCATTTATCCAGCAAATGTATTAAATAAACTTGATCTTAAATTAGTGTGGATGACATTAGTGGTTGTTAGTTGACTAGCGATTATGTGTAGATTGGAACTAACTTTGATTTTATGAATTTGGCCATTTTTCGAACAAATGCTCTGAGTTCTTTTCCAAAATGAAGTTGTATCAAAACACAGAAAATTAAAACCAAATGCAATTGAACCACTTTTTATTCGTGTTTTGTGGTGGGGATTTTCCAAAATAATTTTTATTCCATATAGGAGGTCGGTTCGCGTTTTTAAGGTGTCACATATGTCACATGTTTAAGCAAGACAATTGACTATTTTTTCCGCTTCGCTGAATGTCAAACGTGTTTTTTTTGTTTCTATGTAGGATCTCTGTTTAAAAAATAACTTATGGGTCGGAGATGTTTTAAACGTCAAAAATTTCGGTGCAAGTACATGCAAAGTACTTTACAGCATTCAAAAAGTAAGTAAAGCTCATCGGAATCACAAATTTTGATTTATATAATACTGTTATACCAGTAGTTCATAGAATAAACATCATAGTTTCATTCACCTCTTCAGATATAGGTAAAAATTTCGAGTACACAGAAAGGTTAATCATAAAAACCCAAATTATATCTAATTTGCTTTTCGCAATGGTAGCAAGCGATTTTTTTCTTTTTTTATTTTCAGTTCAATTTCTTGCGTGATTGACGATGGAAAATCTCAATTTTTTCATTGCCCACCCACATTCTGCTCAATTCTATGCCCTTTTGTTTTTCTCATGTGTTTTCTGTAATTTTTGGTCTGGGTTTTCTTTTCTATCCAGGGAGATTATTGTTATGCTATTGAACAAACCTTTAATCTCGCAATAGGCTCTCTCCCTATATTGAATCCGGGACTTTATTGTCAAGTTGGTCAAACCCCAGAAGGCTACCCTGTGGGGATTCAACCCGGGCAACAGGTAAAATATATCAAAAAACACAAAAAAAATCTTTAAAAAAAAATTGTTAAACAATAAAGAAATTTTGGAAGGATTTTTTTAGAATTCTATCATTTCTTGCGAAGATATCCTTACAAAGCATTATGATTTAAAAAGAAAAGAAAATTGTCGTGAGCTTTTACAAAGCTCGAACAGACAACGCTTTCAATGATAGGTGCAAATCCTAACATTTTGAATAAATCAAGCAAAATTCAAAAACTTAAAAAGTCCCAAATAAGTAAAGTACAATTCTTCCAAATTTGCACAATTCACCGTAATTAGAGTGGACAAGCAAACGATATGAAACATGGGAACATTTGAAGTCCCAGCCAATTTATGTACAAGGAGATTAAGTAGAAATCTACTGTTCGTTTTTTTTGTTATGACAGTGTTGGTCCACACTAGTTGTTGAAGTACACTTGTAGTTGTGAAAATATTGAGTTATACGTTTCAAATGTACCTTAATACTCATTCCATTTTCCAGTGTGGTATTGCTGTTTTCGCATCTGTTTTACGTATGCAAGTTTATTGTTTGTGTACAGATACCTTTATTTTTATCGTTACAAACTTTGTTTTCATTGTGCTTATTGTGTCTCATAGCTTAGTGAAACAATATTCCGTCGATTTTATCCGTTGCATCTTTTCACGCGTACGTTAAACTGTAGATTGACCCTATTTATTGTAAATTATTTGATTCCTTCAATTTCAGATCTCTTTTGTATTCTTCTTGTTGACTTTAGTCTCTTATCCTTTGCTTCCAATTTATCTTTTGCCATGATTCTATCCTCTCTTATCTTTAATCCTTTTCTCCCATAGCTATTCTTTTCCCCCACCATGCCTTTCCTTCAACAAAAAAAGGAAAAAAAAAAAAAAAATAAAAAGACGGTTAATGATTGACGGTTGACAGTTTCCCAAGTTCCATTCTCCTAATCTGTGTATAACTTAGATGCTATAATTATTAATACTACTCAAAGGTAATATATTTCATTCATATTTTTTGGCCTTATACAATGAGAAAGCACATTTTTCAAGCCTCAAAACCTGCTATTTTGGAATTCTAAAATGTTCTTAAATAATCTTAAGGATCTCCTTGGAGTTTCTTCAAAAACTGGATCCTCTTTGTAATGCTGGTAATTATTTTTTTTACTACTTCAATCAAATGTTTTGAAGATGTTTTGACGATGTTTTGATGTTTTCAAGAACATGAAGTCTAAAAATGGAAACTTTATTTCTTGTGCAGGTTTGCATTCAAAGAGGGACTCCAGATACGAGTAAAATATGTACTCAAATCGATATCGTGCGAGAAAGTGACAGAAGTAATCGATGCGAATCGATTCTCACCAGAAACAAACAAATCTCGCGATTAGACTTTTTTGAAGTCAACCGAGGCATCAACTGCGGAAATCTTTTTGCGGGACAAACGGTAAAAGACAAAATAGAGTTTACATAGTTTGACCTAAAGTGCGATAGTTAAACGTGATCAAAATGTGACATATGACACAAAATTATGTACAAGAATTCTTTTGGCTCTTATTTTTTTTTAGTTTGTCCTCGTTTCTGTCAGATGCTTCTATCACATGTAGGACCAGACCTGAGAGAGAGAGAGAGAGCGGGAGGGAGAGGGAAAGGGAGTGGGTGAGGGAGAGGAAGAGGGAAAAAGGGGTAGGAAGAGATCTAAAGGGAAATCTAGAGAAAGGGTGAGAGAGAGGGAGAGGTACATGGAGGAAATTAGGGAGAGACTAGGTCGAGGGACAGTCTTGTTACCATTCATTCATTTTTTTTGCCAGACGTAATCTTTTTTTGTTAGTTTTTGCAGGTATGTGTGGCCTATCAGATCTCTCCTCCCTTAGCTTGCAAACGATCCTACAGGTGGAAACGAAGTGACTCGTGTAATTCTGTAATTTCGTCGTTTTGCGGTGCGAGGTCACGGATGACGTGGCGTAAATGCATGGGAGGCGGCGCCGGGTTCTGTGTCGGAACTGGATCGTCATGGAGTGTTGGAAGAATTATTTGCCCTAAAACGTGTCGAAAACGCGGTTCAACTAACCGCGTTTCTGGATGTGTGGGACCTACGTAGTGTTTTTTGTCGGTTTTTTCTCTGTGTTTTGTCGTTTTGTTTTGTCGTTTTATTTTGTCGTTTTTGACAACATTTTCACGACATCTCGACTTGATTTTGGCGGTACGAGGATTTTATTTCGGCAGTTAATTCCCATTGAAGAGGATATAAACCGGTGTAAAATAGGAAGTATGCAATAATGCTCTGTAGAATTCAATATGGTTAATTTGACGCTAAACGTTTCCGGTTTGCCACCTTCGCCGGCTTTGTTTTCAAAGTCTTATGGGGTAGACTAGAATTTATATTCTATCAATGAGAAGGTAAAATGGATTTAAGGCGGACTAATAGAGGTTATCACACTACCAACTTTTTATCCTCGTTTTGATAATCCAACAATTCCGTACAGTTTTTTAAGCCAATTTTACTTGTGGTTCACCTTGAAATTGTAAGATTCACCCTCGACATCAGGGCAAATTACTTCAATGTAATTTCGCTAAAAGGGTAAACCTCCTCTTTCGTCTGTTACGGTAATTGTCCGTTTCCGTGTGGCAGTTCAACGGGTTTGCAATAACTGAACTGAAGGCAAACTGGCGACCACATATTGAATTCTCCGTCATAATAATATAAGGGTAAATATTTACAAGGACCATTGGGATTTGAATGGCTTTAGATATTTTGATAAAACCGCTGAAATCATTTCCTGTACCATACATGTCACCCGTATAAAACAGTTTTAGTACGCATTTATGAAACCGTATGTTTGAGGGGCACCTTGAAGTACCTTTGACTTAATTGAAGGTCCTAGAATGTATATACTTATATGGCGACCTAGAATGGTGTTCTTTTTTGAAAAAAAAGCCCTTTTGAAAATAGACAAATTTATCTTGGATTTTACAAGTGTGGGTGTTTGATGCTTGAATTTCGATGTTAGATATGTGGTATTTGGTTTTTTAAAAATATTTATGTTTGGAATTTGATGTTTGATGCAAATTGCTTGAATTTCATTGCTTCTTTTTGTTTTTTTGCCTTTCTTTTTTTTTCTCCCATTATCGTACTATTTTTGCTTTTTTGTTTTTTATTTTTTGTTTTTTTGTAATTATTCTTGCTATTGTTTTTTTCTAATGTCTTATGTTCGAATTTAATGTTTAGTACTACTGTTTGAATCTCAATCCGATGTCGAATGGTTTAATTTGATATCAAGATATTAAATGCTTACATGTTCAAATGTTCAATGTTTCTATGTTGGATAATTGAAAACCTTAGATGTTTTCCCTTAGAAGGTTGATTCCTTAATAAAAATGGAAAAAAATGTGCGTGATAACTACATCCCGAAAACGAAATAAACCCAAAAAAAAGTAAAGTGAGGAGAGAGGAGAGCGTCTAAAGGAGATAGGCAAAAAGCGTAAAGGAATGGAGGTGTGGAGGGGTGTTGAACATGAAAGAGAATGGAAATGAGAGAAAAATAGAAAGCGAAGAATTTTATCAGAAATGGCAATTCAATTTTAGAATCAAAGTAGCCATGCAGTTCCATTTTGTCTCCATATAGTTGACATCACCAACTAAGCATTTGTCATTTGCGTACATTTCTTTGTCCCAATGTAGTTGGCGCAGTCTCACCAACAAAGCATCTGGCCTTTGAACACTTTTTGTTAGAAAAGCGCTTAAAAGCTCGCGGTGAGAAATGAATTTCACACTAAAGTTTGTACAAAATGTAGTCACAAATTTTTGATATGGTTTAATGGTCATCATAATTTTATGCACGGAGACTGGTCGAGCCCATTCACTTGTGGGTCCTAGAGGGAATAAGCGTAAATAGGAAAAGTTTCTGAAAGTTGTAGCTTACCTCGATTCTACAGTGGTTGGCCGACTTGCTTGCCTCGATTCCACAGTGGTTGTTCGACTCCTCATATACGGAAAATAAGTGTCGGTACTTCTTATGTGTGCAGACAAGGGTTAGAAAAATGCAAAAAAAAATAAAACCCACCCTACCATATGCCTTGTCCTTTGTAGAGCGCTAGGGTAGCATGATGCCTCGGTTTCCCAAATCTTATGTCTTCGATGGAAGTGAATGGGCCAACCCGTTATTCTCCACCCGAAAGGAAGTTGAGACCTACCATTTAGATCACTGCTGATGCACCAGTAAGTGCTTCATGTAGGTACTTTTGAGGATTAACTATATGAGTATCATAGAGACTCTATTCCAAGGCCATTTGCTAACCTGCTTTAACAAACCATTGAGCGTCCCAATTAAGTCCGCCTGACCATACAACTCTCGCATACTGACCCAAACCAAACAGAGCTGAAGGATGAAACTCAACTGTATCTTAAACTCTTACGCCTTGCATTCCCCAAAAGATGGATTTCCAGCCATTCAAAACCACTCCACGTTCATCCCTCAACTTCCCACAATAGAAGCACAATAATGCCAACTCAAATGCATAAGTTGAGCAAGGATTCTCAAAACAAGCGAGATGGGATGCACGCTGAAGTATTTCTTAGTTATGTGAACTCAACTGTACTACACAAAAGCCTTGTGTAAACCAATCCTCCTAGGTTATACTACCTAAGTTCTCAAAGTATACACAGAGGATGCTTAGCCTTATCACATCTGAGCAGTACCTTAAACCGATGGGTTGAGCAGTACCTTACACCGGTGGGTTGAGGCTGGGTCAAAGTTATTTTCCTCATGGTGTCCTTTCCTACCTAAAACTAATGCATGGACGTCAAGTAAACCAATTTTCCCTTGGTCAATAACCAATGAAAGACCTCTAGAGCCACTTCCATTCTAGGTTAAAGGGGCTAGACCTCCGAGAATACTACTATAGTACACGACACTTACAATGCTTGTTGGCCAAAGCACCTTGAGACAATGACACTTGTACTTGACCGAAACTCCAAGGCCGAAACACTACATAACGAAAAAAGTAACAACCACCAAGACCTAGCGTAAAACGAATAAATAAAAGTCACGGACTGAAGACGCGAACGCGATATACCCACCAGTTCACCGAACCGCAGATTCCAAAGATTCCACAAAAAAATAGTTTTATCAAATATATTTTGGGTTCAATGGTGGTAATTAAGGGTCACTAGGTTAGCGTGGTATCTAGTGCTTTCCGTAGTTGAGTATACTACACCGTCGATCGTATTTAGCGTTTATGTTTTTTTTTCTCTTAAAACATCTTTTCTTCGTACATACATGTCAGATTGTGGATCTGACGGTTGCGATTGAAAGGTTGTATTCTCAGCTTACGAATGGCGGTTTTAAATTCAAAATTGGACAAATGTGTACGGAGATAAGATGTTTTCAGTGGCGAAAAAAACATACACGCTAAATACGATCGACGGTGTAGTTGCGTATGGTACCCAATACTAAAGAACGTGGAGCATCTACAAATTACAATACTCTCGCGTTTGGTTGGCGAAGTTTTGTACGATGTGATGTGACGAAGAGTTTATGATATCGTACTTTTGAAAAGTTACGAATGAGGCGGGATTTCCATCAAAAGGTGCTAGTAATTGTACGGACACATTTACATTGTTTTTTAGGACTACTGTAGTCCATCAGGTCGTGCCAGGTCGTGCCAGTAAAGAGTGTGCCCATGTGTTACACTAAATAGTTTTTTTGTCGTTTTGATCCAAAACTCAATCCTCAACGAGAAAAACATTTGTCGTACCAAAAAATGCTTTTACCACTGTATGGTGAAAGTCAACTTGTTGTAGATTTTTGTCGTTTTAGTACTCAGGGTGAAGTTCCATTAGGGAAAAAATGTCGTTGTTTACTGAAAGTCGTACTGTTTTGTACAATGTTGTACCAAAAAAAAAATGTTAGAAAAACAAGCCTACCGAATGAGTGATTTGATTCTCCACGTTTATGGGCGTAAACTTGGACCGTCGGATGCAGAATCAGATACGCCATCGGCTGAACCTTTCAGTTCGCAACAAGTGACCAGGAGTAGGTCAATTCTAAGCGCCTGAACGTATGGTATCGTGCCTCGTGGAAAAGTGAACAAATATCCACGACGACCGCGAGACCAGTTAGGTTCACGTCGCATATGACACGTGCCTTCCGCCAGAGAGGATGCGAGGCCATTGGAAGCAGCAATAAAATATTTGATGGAGGATATTATTTCACGCGTCTGTTGCCATCTAAAACTATTCTTACATTTTGGTACGCTTTTACAAATCTTAAGTTTCGTCCGCCTGTACAGATTTCATTCAATACGCCGTACGAGTCACTTTTCACCTTCGTTGGTACAAATATGTGGTCACACTTTGCTGTCAAAGATTCTTTAAAGATTAGCAGAATCTTATTTATCTCCTACGTGGTTCCAATCAAAGTGTGCCACGCAAATAAATTGTCGGTTACTGACCCGACAGAATGGAGCGATGGCTTCAGTAAACATAATTTTGATGTTTATTGAGAACGCCTAATGGAACATCGCTCTCAGTTTGGCTTTTTAATCTTTTCGACCCACGAGCACGCGCATCCAGCTTATCAAAAAACTTTATAACTTTAACAAAATTCACCTCGCGAGGTGATTCTAATTAAAGTACAACGAATATTAAAAGTCTAAGGACATGCTAGTTGAAAGTGATTTTTTTTGTAAGAGAACCCTAAAAGTACACATAGTTTGTTTTATTGCCCGTCACACGCATGTATGAAAAAAAAAATTGCGGGGGATCCCTCCCTTACTCTTTCATTCATGGGTCCTTCGCAAAAGTCAACGCCGTCATCGCCTCTCCACCTCCCTCTCACACTGCGTTCCTTAAATGAACCATGACAATATTGGGGTGAAATGAAAGAGCTCTATTTAAAAAAAGGGAATTGAGATGAAAAAAGGGAATTGATCATGGCAGTGGCTATTTTGGTTGCGCGTAGTCACTTACGTCACTTTGTCAAAGGTTGTACAATTAAAGTACACATTGGTACTAAGTTAAATAACTTTGAGTTTAAATTTGACGGTTAATCGGTTGAGAAGCTTTGACTTTCAAAATTTTGTCACAACCGGTTAAAAATTTTGTCGCGCTTGTGAACGTCGACCGTCATAACAAAACTAACAATTCACACGGCCGCCCAATATTTCCTGTAACAAAACTTTGGCAACCACATGTAAATAAAAGTGTTGCGCACAGTCACTTTCTCACTTTAAGTGAGTTTCACTTCGAGCACACACACACGCATATATATATATATATATATATATATATATATATATATATATATATATATATATATATATATATATATATATATATATATACACACACACATATATATATATATATATATATATATATATATATATATATATATATATATATATATATATATATATATATATATATATATACACACACACACACATAAATATGCATATATGTCATAGTTCAAAAATAGGTGAAAGTAGGCCCATACAATATGCCTATTGTACGCAAAACATACACTATGGCCTTAAGACCCATATTGTATTGGTCGCAAAATGAAAAATAATAGTAACAGGGTTGAGTTGCGCATCGATCGATAGAGAATTAAACGTCATGTCTAAATTTTGAAAAACATTCGGACAAATTTTTATTTTTCCGTGAGTTTTGAGGTATTTTTTTATTTAAACAGTCAGGTTTGGACGATCAGACGGTCGCTGATCAAAGTCGCGATCTAAGAATATCACACGAAAAGCCCATAACACAATTTACGATAGGATTACGTCCGCGTTTATTTTTTTTCGGGTTTTTTTCCCGCGGAATGTCATCCTACGTTGTGTAAGTTCAATAAAAAAATTCGGCGGTGGCGCTGTTCTATGATGATATGTCAGATTCGTACGTTCGTACAAGAGTGTGCACAACGCACACAGATACAATATGCCTACTCTGCGCGAGTTCTGTGCCAAGTTTTGTGCGCTTACCAAAGGCCTACCATAAAAATGCATACTTGTGAACAATAAAAAAATATAGACATATTTATTTATATATATACATATATTTTTTTTTGTTTTTTTTTTTGTTTTTTGGGATTTTGGTGGATTCGCTTCCACCTTCCAAAGACACATGGCCACAGCAAAGGTTAAAAAAAGTCATTGATTTCCAGTCATGGCACTTACTATGTTGTCCACGTGTCCCGATTCTACAAGGCCTGTAGGTAACAAAGCCGAATGCATCGATTCCTTTCCGAAAGGCCGAACGGTTGATTTTTGTGCCTGGAACCTCGGAGAATCTTAGGGTAACATTCCATTAGACGAAAAGTGGGGTTTGTTACTGGACGCGTACCTTTTCGTACAGTGCCGTACATAGCCGTACCCTAAAAAATTTGTTTTCAGACGATACAGCGTTATTGGAAAGCTGTTGGGAAGCTCCAATGATGTAGGCGTAATTCTTGACCGTTGGAAGTTTCACTTTTAGAGATCTGCGAGGCAATCGCGCACATCATCCAGTGGCCCCCAACTCTCCTCGCAAAGAGAGTTGGGGGCCACTGGATGATTGCCATTCATTACCATTGGTACACGTGAAAAAGAAAAATAATATCTACTTTGAACAAGCGATCACAAGCGTGCACGTTGTACAGACCATGTGCCGCCTGCCACGCTGAATGCAGGTCAAGCTGAAAACATCCTCGCACGCTCCGTCTGACACCCACTGACATTCAAAGTTTGCCTTGACCTTAAAAGTTTGCCTCGTCCTTTTGCAATTCTGTTTCGAAATTTAGATTTCCATTTTCAAAATCAAAATCTGGCTAAAAACTTTATGTACGAATCATTAACTACCTCCGGACGTACAAATACTTTTTACAGATTTTCGTTTGTAGATTTTTTTAAGATTTTTAGAATGTGGACTCTAACCTATGTGGCGCCAATCATAATTGAGGAAGGTTTGTTACTGGCTCGACATAATGGAGCGGACTTCTAGTAAACGTTGTTAGTAAACTTGTCCGTACATTTACTGGGACCGCATAATGAAATGTTATCCTTAATCTATTTTAAATACTTTTGGACAAAAAGATAAAAAGCGAGGAGGAGAAGGAGATGGAGGCAAGACGACTCTCTCTCTCACCCACTCGTTCCCTCCTATTCTCTCTTACGCCAGCTCATCCATATCTTTTCTTCTCGTGGTACCTTCTCATATACCCTTCCCCCCTTTTTCTTGCTAGCACCTACCCTTGTTTACTGTTGGCCTCTCCTTTCACTTTCCCCCGCTATCCTCTCTCCTCACCTCTTTATTTTCCCCGCTTTTATCTCTCTCTCTCACACAACCTCCTCATTATTTCCTTCTACCTCATCATGTCCCTCCACTGAATCCTCTTCCTCTCCCTCGTGGCCCCTTCGGCCATTCACCGCTCTCTACCCTCTCCTTACCTCTAGCTCGCCCCTCTTCTTATATCCCTCTAACCCTTATTCCATTTTTCTCCCCACCTTTCCCCGTCCCTCTCTCTTGTGCTTGTTAATCTTAGCCTATCCTTTGATAAGGTTCGGTTTTCAAACTTAACATTTCGAAAAGATATATATTCACATTAAAAAACTGAAATTTACAATGTCACCTATCTTCTCCTCCTGTTTCCTCCAAAAAATCATTTAATATGTTAAGATTCTTAGAATCGGGAGATAGAATGGACGATCTCAGTAAAGGGAATGATGAACCGGCCAGGAATTGATTCTGGGACCTTTAGCTGTAGCTGTGAATGTACTAACCACTAACCACTGTAGCTGTGAATGTACTAACCACTAACCACTGTACCACCAGTTGAGATGTTACGTTGGTGGGTCCAATATTATATACGTTATAGTGTGAATTTTACCACAATTCCGGGTATCGATCGGCACGTTTTACGTACGTCAACAAAATAGAGTTCTACCTTACGCCATGTCTTCTTCGTAATTGAAGTATCAAAGATGACGTGACACGTGTGAGCGTGCGCCGCCCGAAAACCTCCAAAATTTTGCCACCTGTCAACCTACTTCACTAAACCCTCCAAATGAAAACTACAGTAATGACCGAAATTGCCAAACGACAACCCAAACAAAAGTACACTGTGAATCGTTATTAGTGTTAATAATTTGTTCGCCACTTAAAACACCTTTTCTCCGTACACACTTGTCCAATTTACAATTTGAGAAAGCCAATCGGAAGCTGAGAATCATACCTTTCAATCTCCACCGTCAGATCCACAATCCGACATGTGTGTTCGGAGAAAAGATGTTTTAAGTGGCAAAAAAGACATCAACACTAATAGCGATTCGCGGTGTACACCGCGAATCGTTATTAGCGTTGAGAAATTATTAGTGTAAAGAAAAAATTAGCGTCATTCATTCTAATTTAGTGTCGGGAGACGTGGCAGATTATAGTCCACGACCTTAAATAGTGTAGTTTATTATATTTAAGGTATTAATGTCAAAATTCCGATATAGAGTTCATAACGCTAATAACGATTCGCGGTGTAGTTTGTAAACTGCATTGTAAAAATTTTCACCACATAATATGTCCACACTAAAACATGTATATGTACGAAATTGTTCAAATCGTACGCCGTCGCGTTTTTTTGACATCCGCGTATGCCTGAAAATATTTACGCAATCATATATTATTATATTTTATGTACTTTTAAATTAAAAAATGTACGGAATAGTACAAATCTGGCAGTCCGTACACCACACTATTTAAAAGGGCACTAAATTACAGTTATGAACCGTATTGAGCGGGGTACCTCAAATAACGTGCAAAAACATTTAGCGTACTTTATTCTATTTGAGAATTTGCCCCAAAAAAAGGGGTACCCCAATTAGCGTCATGTACGCTAATAGCGATTCACGGTGTAGTTATTTGATACCCCACATAATAAGGTTCAGTGTGGTGTACGAACTATCAGATCCGTATTATTTTGTATTTTTTCAAGAATTAAAGTACAGAAAAAATATTTACGCTAACTCGCGCGCATGTAAATGTGCTCTGGAAAAAATGACGCGGATGTCACAAAAACGCGACAGCGTACGATTTGAACAGTTTTGTACATGCACATATTTTAGTGTTAAGATATTATGTGCCGACAATTATTACAAAGCAGTTTAAAAATTAGAGTTAATGATAAATTAGAGTAAATATTTTTTTGGAAAAAACTGAGTTTCCCAATTAGCGTAGATAACGCTAATTGTTTCATTACGCTAATAGCGATTCACGGTGTACTTTTGGAAGACTGCTGTTCAAATTCAAGACGTCGTGCCCACAAGACATTGCAATCTTTTTTGCCACGTTTAGAGCTCTCATTCGTTTATACAAAGCAAACTGCCAGATCACGTCAATTTCCCGGCGGTCGTTTTGGAAATGCTCGGTTACTGTAATTTTTGTCTTTTTGGCAGATTACAAATTCAAGACGTCGTGCGAAAAGTCGCATGACGCGATCTAGGCGCTGTTTTCGCCAGATTTATCATTACTTCGCGCCGGGCCACACACGTTTCACTATACGACAATTTTTGCGACAGAGACAAAGACAAAAATTTGCCGATTTTTACGACGGTTGCAATTGTACTATTTAACGATTAAAGGACAACGCAGTACGACTTTGTCGGCCTTCGTTCGGACATTAACGACTTAACGATATATGTTTTTGTTTTGAACAAGACTACAGTACAGTACAGTACAATACTGTACAGTACATCGTGTACCGCTATTGGTGATAGAATTTTTTTTGCCAATTAAAAGTAAACATCTTTTCTCCGTACACTTTTGTCCAATTCTCAATTTGAGACCGTCAATCGGAAGCTGAGAGTCTTACCTTTCAATTGCAACCGTCAGATCTAAAAACCGACATGCAGGTCTAAAAACCGACATTCGTGTACGCAGAAAAGATGTTTACACTTAAATAAGTTTATAGAGACGAAAAAAACATTAACACTAATAACGATTCCCGTTGTACTGTATCACCCCCACTCCCGCAACCTGCACTCTCAATTCCAACCGTTATCACTATTCCTTTTGCTTATATTAATTTTCAATTTTGCCTCTCTCTCTATATATGGAGCCTTTGCCTCAGCTTTTTCTTTAAGTATAAAGGCGAGAGGATTAAGAGACACTGCTACCATTCTTAGCGATTCTGTGATACAAAATCCCGGTACTGTACGGTACTGTACTTTACTGTACTTTAGTTTTCCACCTCGCTCGTGTGACAACCTTTAACAAATGCAAAAATTGTGGGAGCGTGACGTGACATTTTCCAATTTTGCAGAATGGGAATTTTTCAATGTGTTGTCGCTCTCGTCTTTTTCAGCTCGCTCTGGATTGGCTCAGGTAAAAACCTAATAATAGTCCACACTAAAAATTTGACACATGAATTGGGAATTTTGGGTCATGGAAAGTGACATTGGAAGGAGAAAAAAAAATGCATTGGACCGTATTGAAAAATGTGTATGGAAAGAAGGAATTCTCAATGGTCAGAATGTTTAGGGAAAAATGTGGGAATGTCGGGTTGTACGGAATACATAACTAAATTAAAATCGTGTTTTTGTCTTTTCTGTGGTAATTTTTTATTTCCACAGGTGCCCAGGCGTGTGCCGGTCTCCTTAGCAACTATCATTTGTACGAAAAAAATGATTTTTTCGGAAACGATATTATTACATGGTATTCAGAATCGTACGGATTGCAGGATGGGATCGACTGGTGTATTTCTAGGTGCAATGAGGATTGTACCTGCTTAGGGTTTGTTTTTCAGCCGTACGTTAACGGGTTTAAATGCACTCTCAGAAGCCAAATCTTAGCCTCCTCTGATTGGAAGTCATCTGACCAATGGGACGCATACGCTCGAGGGACAGGTGAGTTAATAGTTAATACCTCCTGGAATTGATTCTCTCATATCTTATGTCAAATAAAAATAAGTATAAGCGATATATAATGTATTGTGATATAAGCGATACTTAGAATTGACGTCCGATAGTGGATGATGGTGAATTTTCGATGTCCAGTGCATATTTTTTTGGTACCCCATTTTCTATGTTTAATGTTAATGTCCAATGTCTATGTTGTGTATTCTTTTTCTAGATGTTAATTTCCAATTTATCTTCTCAAAATTTTTCAAATATATCTGGCCGATACTCGATGTACAATGTCAATGCCAATGTCCAATGTCCAATGTCCAATGTCTAGTGTCTTAATGTCCAGTATCCATTGTTCAATCCGATTATATTCAGAGACCGACGTCCATTCGCCAGTCCCTGATGTCCAAACTTAATGGCAATGTTCAATGTCCAACATCCAAAGTTCAATGCCTATGTCAATGCCCAACGTGTGATACCGATGTTGAAGTCTGTTTTCTACTGTATGCTTAATTATGCATAAACTGCATATAAGTTTATGTAAGGACACAATATAAAGTCCAAGTTAGTATAAAACAGGTATATGTAATGACTATGTAAAGTATGCGTAAATTACGTACGTGAAGTATACATAAAATACGTAAAGCATCTGTACACATAAAGTTCTTGTATAACAAACAGTTCGTGCTTTATTGTAATTTAACGTACTGCCAACGAAGGCCTAAATCCTATATTTGTTCGTTTGCCCACTTCTAATTTCGGCTGACTCGATTTTTTTTCCCATTTGAACCAATTTTTATTTATTTCTTTTTAGCTCCGAACTTTCCCTGAAAATAGTTATTTAACTATACATAAATTGTTATTCATACTTTGAGTACTGTGTTGCAATGGTAGCTTGAAAAGGCTTTTAATATCGAAACTGTCCAACATAAATTATACTCTCCATGTCCCACTGAAACGTTTTTGCAAACACAGAGGAGAACTGATCATTCCTAAGAGTTCAAGCACTGGACGGTGTTAAAAAGCAACATTTACTACCCTTGTGGATTAATCAAATATCGTTTGAATGTATTGTTTTCAATGTCTAATGGTCAATGTTCTGGATTTTAGTTTCCATCTCCTTGGTATTTTTCTAAAGTGTTTACCACAATTAACTAGTGTGGATTGTTCTAACAAGTTTATAAACACTAGTTTTTGTGAAATTCCTGGAGACTGAATGTTTGTCCACTCCAACTCACATTTTGTATTGAACACATTTCCCAGCTTTAAAATGACTATCAATACAAACTATGTTCTAAATAGAAGAAAACTATGTTAAAGTTACATTCTATGTTCTCATATGAGGTTGATTAAACATTCAACACAAGGTCCATGATCTTTGCATTCTTCAAAAACATTGCCTCGTAGCACAATTTGATTTTTCTCTCCCTGTCTTTCTTTGCCTCTCTTTCCCTCTCATCTCTCCATCTCCCTCCCCCTTTCCCTCTTCCTCTCTCTCTCGCCCCCTCTCCCTCTCCCTCTCCCTCTCTCCCTCCCTCTCCCCCTATCTCTCTCCCTTGCCCTCTCCCTCTCCCTCTCTCTCCCTCTTCTGTTTTCTGTGTAGTGGGAGTGAATGTGACATCATGGACATCTCCACGTTCTGGACCATATTTAGTGATTCCTTCCATTTCTTATAACGCCTGGGCGGCGGAAAATAACGGGAGTCAAGGATCCAATGTTCTTTTATACGATTGTGATATTCAAACTTTTTTGTCTTGTGTTGACGTTCCTTTTGCTATTAGTTTTGATGTATTTGTAATATTTGCATTTTTTTCTTCTATGCCGAAACGTTCTTTGCTCTCAGTTGTATACATTTGAAATTGTTGAACTTTTTTCTCTAATGTTGGCATTTCCTTTGATATTAATTTTGTTTCTATCTGGCATTCTTCTGTTTGTGAAAATCTCTGTTGGTGCTTTGGCAACCTTTTTTTGGGTTTGTAGGACACTTTTTTATTCTATTTGTATTAGTTTTAACCACTTTTCCCAACAGCCTTTTTCCATCTATTATTGCTTGACATTGTCCTGTTTTTTTCATTTTTCATTTATTCTGTTCCATTTTGTTCTTTCATTTAACATTATGTTCTTTCGGAACTTTTCATCTTTCATTCCTTATCTGGCATTTTACTATTGGGAATTCGTCGATGTTTTCCAACTAGGAACAATTTTCAAGTCATGATTTAATGAAGAAGTTGATACTTCCTGAGTTTGAGATTGACATTACCCATTTTTTTTTTGTTTTTTTGGTTTTTCTCTTCATCAAACAGATCCTGATGGTTTCAATAACAATGTCGGAGGACTTTGGACTCTCAGACTTTATAACAACTATTATTACTTTCAACAGAACTCAGGAAAATGTATTTCAGTATCTGGGGATATGGGAACAGCATTGATTCTTTCAGGTAACCGATTTTGTAATTTTGAGATTTTTAAGGATTTTTTCTTTTTCGTATCAACTATTTCTCCTATTCTAAGTAAATTGTTTTTTATTGGCTTACGTTCAATCATAGACCATATAAACTCTGTATCTCCCTTTACTTTTTCTTTTTCTGGGGGGTTTGAGTGTGGACTCGTGAAAATGTTAAGTAGGAAATAACTCTTATGAACGTATCTATTCATCAATTATCGGCAAGAGGGTCACACTTTTGAAGATCATTTTTTTTGACATTATGAAGCCATGATTTTCCTTGTTGTGAGCGGTTTAATATAGGGTATGATCGAAGAAATTTTTGTTGTAATTTCAATAGATTATATTTCTTTTCTTCTAAGTACTTAGTTTTCCCCAAAAATGTTAAAAAGTCAATGTCTGGTTTAATATTATGCCTAACATGTTATTACATTCTTAACCTAATTTTTCCTAAATAGATAAATGCTGTGGTACATAATGTTTCTTTTTTCATTATTTATTTTTTTCTGGGGACTTAAACCGCTTTTATCAGAAATGACAATATATGCTCTCTCTCTCTCTCTCTCTCTCTCTCTCTCTCTCTCTCTCTCTCTCTCTCTCTCTCTCTCTCTCTCTCTCTCTCCCCCTCTCCCCCTCTCCTCCTCTCCCCCTCTCCCCCTCTCCCCCTCCCTCCCTCCCTCCCTCTCCTCCTCCCTCTCCCTCTCCCTCTCCCTCTCCCTCTTCCCCTCCCTCTTCCCCTCCCTCTTCCCCTCCCTCTCTCTCTCCCTCTCCCTCTCCCTCTCCCCCTCCCTCTCCCTCTCCCCCCTCCCCCTCCCTCTCCCCCCTCCCTCTTCCTCTCCCTCTCCCCCTCCCTCTCCCTCTCCCTCTCCCTCTCCCCCTCTCCCCCTCTCCCTCCCCCTCCCCCTCCCCCGCCCCCGCCCCCGCCCTCTCCCTCCCTCTCCCTCTCCCTCTCTTCCCTCTCCCTCTCCTCCCTCTCCCTCTCCCTCTCCCTCTCCTCCCTCTCCCTCTCCCTCTCCCTCTCCCTTTCCCTCTCCCTCTCCCCCTCCCCCTCCCCCCCCCTCCCCCTCCCCCTCCCCCTCCCCCTCCCCCTCCCCCTCCCCCTCCCCCTCCCCCTCCCCCTCCCTCTCCCCCTCCCTCTCCCCCCCTCCCTCTCCCTCTCCCTCTCCCTCTCCCTTTTCTTATCCCTCTCCCTCTCCCTGTCCCTCTCCCTTTCCCTCTCCCTCTCCCTCTCCCTCTCCCTCTCTCTCTCTCTTCCTCTCTTTCTCTCTCTCTTCCTCTTCCTCCCCCTCTCCCTCTCCCTCTCCCTTTTCCTCTCCCCTTTCCTCTCCCTCTTCCTCTCCCTCTCCCTCTCCCTCTCCCTCTCCCTCTCCTTCTCCCTCTCCCTCTCCCTCTCCCTCTCTCTCTTCCTCTTCCTCTTCCTCCTCTCCCTCTTCCTCTTCCTCTCCATCTCCCTCTCCCTCTTCCTCTTCCTCTCTAATTCCCTGTCCCTCTCCGTTATACTTTTTTTGGGACTTTTATTTCTGATATTTCAAAATGTTCCTAATATTAACACATCCTCTCTACAATGCGCTTTTTCTTTATTTTTTAAATCTTAATACACTTCAGATGTGCCGCTTTATACCTAAAATTATGCTGAAAATATTCCAAGTGTGTCTTTTATCCTTCTCCCTTCACAAAACCTTTCTCCTTTTACAAACCACTTTTATCAAAAGAGTCAGTTTTGTACCTAAATCGCTGTAAATATCCCCCATCTTCCTTTTTTCCTTTCCCTTCCCTTTTTTCTCTCCCATTCGTTTTTCCAGCTTGCAAGCGCACAGATAATCAACTTTGGACGCCGATTTATTCTCGTGTAGAGACAGATTCTGCAATTCAATGGCAAAATAAAATGTCAGGGTATTGTATCGACGCACAATCCGGGGAACTTGGAAAATACGTAGTACACTGGTCATGCAAATCGGTGGACGATTGGAGTATTACGAATCAATTATGGCTATCTCTCCCTCGATCCTTAGTAAACCCTGATTCTTGTGCGTAACCTCTTAAAATCCTGAAAACTTAACCAGATAAAATCCTGAAAACCGAGCAATTTAAAATCGTAAAAACGTAAACATTCTTAACCCTGAAAAACTTTTCATTTTTGTATGCTTTTTTCATATTTTGATTTTTAGACTTGCTTATAAAGGGATGATTAGGGTTATTTTCTGAACTTTTTAGAGCGCTGAAGCGTACATCTTTCAGTTGAGTATGGTCATCCAAATCATTTTGATATCGTTGAAATCTCTCCAAAAATACTGCTGAAAAATCTCTTATTGATATTTTCTTTTACATTTCTGTGATATATTTTTTTTCTTTTGGTTTTCTCCATTTTCTTATGAACAGCACCCTCGGGTCTCTCCCTACCGAAAAATCCTAATATGATTTTTTCAACTTCAAATAATTTTTCTCGACATGCGAGTCAAATTAGAAATCTTCCGGCTTCTGTCGATTGGTCGTCATATTTTGGACCAGTAAAGGACCAATTCATATGCGGTAAATGGCTGAAATCCTTAAATGTTTTTTTCCTTTTAATTCCTTTTTTGATTTTGCTTATCTAAGAGAATTCTGGCGTAATCGATTTTGTATGTTTTGTTTTGAAGTGTCTCAATATTTGAAGTTTCAATGTCATCCACCCAATGTTTTTTTCCTTTTAGTATTTTTTTTCTGTAGCTTATTGAAGATTTTGGCAGTAATCGATAAGGGATATTCTTAAGTGTCTTGATGTTTGAAGTTATGATTTAATAAGCCTCCTTTTTGATAATTGCGATTATTAAAAAATCACAATATTTTACAACTAATTGTGAACCATGATAGTTTCTACCATAAATATAACAAAGGCGTCCATATGGTTCCTTTCACTTTTGAATATGAATTGGTATTGATTTTTTCTTTTGTGGGTTTAAGTATTTCTCATCCATACTAGTAATAGTGCTTCGTGCCCTGATTTGGTGTATTGAAGCTAAAAAAAAAATATTACTTGATGCTCAAATCTTCCATGATATTTTTTGGACAGCTTGTTTTGCAGATTCGATCAGATTTATCTCTCATGAATTTGAATTATCTTTTTTGTGGTTGATAGTTGGTAAGCACGTGTGACAAATAAACTTGAGGACTTGAATATTACATGTGTTTATTTCTAAGTCAACTGAAATTTGTTAATTTCACACCGGATTTGTTATTAATACTATCTAGAACTCCAATTTTCCAAACTTGCCATTTTGTATTGTGAGTCACATAACTTAAAGATAAATGTCAATATTGTCTCATACATAATGAAAAAATAGTGCCAATTTTATCACATCAATTGGAAGGAATGGTGTACAAATATACTTATTAATACCACTTGAATTTATTTTTTCACAGGTGCATGTTCAATTTTTGCGGTTGTTGGTTCGATTGAAGGAGCGTATAATATTTGGTTCGGAAATAATGTGAATCCTATCGTATTTTCGGAACAACAAATTTTAGATTGTTTCGGTTCTTGTCAAGGAGGTTGGTCAGAAGATAATTTTAATTGGTTGGTTTCAAAATCGGGAGGTCTTGCGACACAAGATGATTATGGAGTTTATGCAGGTCAACGATCGGGATTCTGCAAGGTGGTTTTTTTTTTTTTTGTATTATGTTGTAGGAAGTTGGGTGACATCTCATGTTTCTTTTTAGTTTGGTTTTAGTACTGGGAAGTTGTATTGTGGGGTTTTATGATTTGTTTTCCATTTTCGGTTCAGATTCTGAAGTAGTTTTTGTGTTTAATTAGCTTTTGTTTCATTTTTAGAAGTTGATTTTGTAGAAGTTTTGGACGTTTCATGTTTCTTTTTAATTATTGTTCTATGGTAGGTAGTTGTATTGTGGGCCTTAATGGTTCTTATTCTAGTTTTTGTTCAGTTTGCAAGGAAGTTTTTGTGGGGCTACTTTTTTTTTTTTTTTTTATTACTTCTTTTCAAGTTGTTTTTGTGAGTTTACATATTTCTTTGTTTTTTTTGTAACCTGCTTTTCTGTAAACAAACAAGCCAGGTGAAGAGAAACAGTGAGAGTCACCAGGTGCCAACAGAAATATTAAATCTTGTTTTTTTTTTACTTCTGAGTAACAGGCTAGCCAGGTGAAAACAACAGAGAGAGTCACAATGTTCCAATAAACAATAAAACAGTTTGTTTTTTTATTTTTTACTTCTGAGAAACAGGCCGGTCAGGTGAAAAGAACAGTGAGAGTTACGAGGTACGAAATGACTTCGGCCCAATCAGAATCCACACTAGTTGCGGTATTGAGTCGCCAGCCGGCCGTGACAGCCATGGTGTTCACAGACGAGCTCGTGGCATGGACAGGGGTAAGGGGAGAGAGAGAGGGGGGGTGAAGGAGGACATGATCTGAGATGCAATGCGGAAATGTTGCTGGTCTGTAAGCATTGTTTCACAATCAATCTACTTGCGAAATCAATTATTATAATTATTATTGCTATTATTTTTATTGTTATTGTTATTGCTATTACTATTATTATTTTCTCATTTTCATTCTGTATTATTATTATCATCATTCCTAAAGTGTTTACAGTATAATTATCATTGCCATTATATCATATCCTAATTTGGTTTTACAGTATAATTATCATTGCCATTATATCATATCCTAATTTGGTTTTATACTTATCTCTCTGTTTTCCTTTTTTTGTGTGTAGTGGGATATTTTCACAGATTCTCGAAAAGGATGTGCAATTGATTCACAATTGAGCCATTTTGTGATTTTGGTCGGATATGGTACCGAAAATGGAGTTCCATATTGGATTATTCGAAATTCATTTGGATCCGATTGGGGTCAAAACGGATATGGGCGAATTAAGAGAGGGATTTGTGGAATTAATTCTCTTCCTGCTTTATATCCGGTTATCGCCCGTAAGTTTTATTTATCTGCAAATAAATATGTCAATAATTTCGCAGGATTTTTTTGTGAAACCATTTCTTTTAGTATTATTGTTTTTGTTTTATATTGTGATATGTTAGGGTGCTAGTTTCAATTTTATCTGTCAAATTTAAGGTTTCTGCCCTCTTTTTTCTCTCACTCCCTCTCTTTTTCCCTCGCCTTTTTTGTCTCTTGCTTCCTTCGTCTGTCTCTCTCTCTCTCTCTTCCTTGCCTAGTGATCGGTGGTCGGACGTAACCGATATATTTGGTAACCGATATTTTAAAATATCGTTTGGTCGAGATACAGATATTATCTGGTTTTGACCTCAATTTCTATCGTCGATCTTGCTTGTGACCGATATATAAATCGCGATGCAATATATCGTTCCCAATATATAATATAGTAATACATTATGTAGTATATACCAGTATGTAGTATATATATGTAGTATATAACAGTATGTAGTATATACGTAAAACCCGGAAAATAAGAACAAAATTGTATTTTGTATTTTGTTGTACTCTACAATTTTGAACCTTTCATTTAACCTTGGAGACGAAGAAAATCTCTAAATCTCGGAGTTTCAGATGATTTTTAATCCTCTTGAAGTGACAAGACCGACAGGGAAGAGGAAAGGCTCAGAAAACAATCTACTAAATTTTTTTCACCTCCCAAAAAAAAAAATCCGCAAGAAGTTATTCTGTGTACGATTATAAAAAGGACCGCAGCAGGTTAAAAATGCCAAAAATCTAAAAATTTAAAAACAGAACTACGAAATTTATGCTTTTTCTCAGCGATATCATACATTGCGAAATTGACTTTGTAGATATTGCCTATATGTTCAATAACCGATATGGGAACCGATGTATCGAGTATCGGTAGGCCTCTATATTTGTTATAAGCCGAGGGCCTTTGTAAAGCAACACTATGCTTTCCTGCCTGTCCTCTCTTCCCTTCCCCTCTCTTCCTTCGCCCTTTCAATGTTTCTTTACATTTCTTTATTTCTTTTTTTGGTGCAGCTCCGGACAACAAAGCATGTAACGTCAACATTAATCCCTGTGGATCGGGAAAATGTTTTTTCTCTACCTCTTACCCGACTTCTTACAGGTGTTCATGTCCTACAGGCTATGTTAATGTGAAAAATTCTGACAAAACCCAAACATGTGCTCTCCGTAAGTTTTTAACATTCTTAAACCCATTTAAATCTAGCTTTGTAAGTAGTGTATATTTTAGCTTTGTATGTCCTTCATATTATTGCTTGCATGCGATTTATATTTGAGCTTTGTAGGTCATGTATATTTTATCTTTGGATACATCATTTTTTTTCAACTTCATTGATCATTTTAAATAACGCTCTTTGTATATCATATGTGTTTGATTTGGCATATTATTTATGGTAAATATTTTTGTATCTTTGTTCCTAAAGCTTCATGTGTTTGATCCTTGTATGTCACTTACATTTGAACTTTGTGTATATTTTATGTTTTAAATTTGTTTATTGTTTATGTTTGAGCTTTCTATCATCCATATTTGAGCTTTGAGTATATCATTTTTATTTGAACTTTATATGCCATTTATGCTAAAGTTTTGTACCATTTACAGCTGAGACCTGAGCACATCATTCATATCAAAGCTTTCTATTATTTGTATTTGACCTTATATATCATTTATACTTAACTTTACAGCCAGGGATTTTTTTTCACTATGCTTTCCTTTAAAACATAAACTCAAACTTTTTTCATCGTTGATGTCAATTTACCTACAAATGGGTTTATCAACAAGACCTTATACTCTTTATGCTTTATTTTCATTTTCGTTCCCTTGTACCCTTCGATCTAAAACAAAGAAAAGCAAATTAGAACGTATTATTGTCTTTTTCTTTTCGTTTTTGGTTGCGTGTTACTAATCATCGTCGTTTGTAAACAGCTTAGTTTATTTATTTTTTTCTTGTTCAGTGCATGTTATTAAATGTTGTCGTTGTTGTTATTTCTAAAAAAACGTTTTTTTTTTTTTTTGCAGTTGATGTGTGCAGTTCCTCAGGGTTTAATCCGTGTGGTGCCGGAACTTGTATTAATGAACAAAATGGGTTTTACCATTGTGTTTGTTTTCTTGGGTATATTATGTCTATTAATAACCAAGGAAAACCCATTTGTGCCCCACGTGAGTACTTTTGAAAACCACAGTGCAACTCCAATTATCGCTTTTTATTTTCTCAATATGCTTAAGATGACTGTAAAAAAAATTTAACCAGTCTCGTTTTTGCATTTTCAATGTTAGTCATTGACGAATCAACGAAACAGTGAAGATCAAATTTCATTTTTATTTTGTCTGATTGAGGACTTACTTGTTGAGTACTTTTCGTCTTCTTTTGTGAAGAAAACATTGGCTAGGTATTGTTTGTGAAAGCATTAACAACCAAAGGGGGTTTACTCAAATGTAAAAATCATTTAACAAGTATTGACAATCATATAATAATTTATTAGTAGTTAATTGACAATTTTATGTGGCCTTCAATTTTCGCAGCGGTGGCTGCTGATTCGACTTTACCACAAACTTATGAAGTGGTTATGGGAGACTATTGTTATGTTATCGCGTATGCTTTTGGATTAACTATTCCAGATCTTCTTAGTCAAAATACGGACATACGAGAGGTAAGCATCTAATTTCTTGAAATTCCTGCACCTAATTTTATTTATTTATTTATTTATTTTATTTATAATTTCTTCACGATAATTATTTTCCAAGACTAATATTTTTGATCTCGTAAGCAAGTTCTACTCTGTTATCCTAACGAAACCACACTGATTGTGTGTAACTTTTTCCAATGGGACTCGGTGTTGTAATGAACATTTTTCCCTCATTCATCTAAAAAGTTTATTGCTTAAACTTCATTTGTAGTTAGTGTGGATGATATTATTGGTGGTTAGTTGACAACATCGGAACTAATTTTGTTTCTATCAATTTGGCCAGTTTGAAATTTTTAAAATGCCCTAAGCTCTCTTCCAACATTAAGTTGTTTCACAACACTGAAAAAAAATAAAAAATGCAATTGAACCACTTTCCTGTTTCCATTCCTGTTTTTTGTGGTGGGAATGTCCCATAATTGTTTCTCTTGTCGTTTGCAATTCCTATGTTGTGTATATCACTATATTGGATCGTAAATTCTCAAATCCAGTGTCGTACATTGTTTTTTTTTTCTCAAACTTTTACTTATGATGTTTTTGTGCGCATTTAAGTGTGACATATGTCACATGTCCAAGCAAGACAATTGACAATTGAGTTTTTTCCCACTTAACTGAGTGTCACATATTTTTCTACTGTTTCTATGTAGGATCTCTGTCTACCAGGTAACTTATGGGTCGGAGATGTTTTAAACGTCGAAAATTATGATGCAAGTTCCTGTAAAGTTCTTTACAGCATTCAAAGTGTAAGTGTAGTTCAAAGGATTCACAAACTTTTGATTTATATAATACTACTATACCAGTAATTCATAAATTAAACATCATAGAAATCAATTAAAAAATTTCATTGACCTCTAAGAAACAGTTACAAATTTTGAGTGTAAATCATAGAAACCCAAAGCATATCTAATTTACTCTTCCCAATTCGTTTTTTTCCTTTTCTGTTTTAATGCTGAATGTTTTAAATGATTGAAGGTGGGAAATCTCCATTTTTCCAATGGTCACTCACATTTTGCTCAATTTTATTCCCTTTTGTTTTCCTTGTGGCAGGGAGATTCTTGTTATGATATTGAACAAACATTTGGTCTCGAGGAAGAATCTCTCCCTATATTAAATCCAGGACTTTATTGTTTAGACGATGAAACGCCGGAAGGCTACCCTGTAGGGATTCAACCCGGGCAACAGGTAAAAAATACAAAAGAACACAAAGAAAAAAAAAAAGTTAACAGAAATTAAAATGTTTCAAAAAAACAAAAAAAAAAAAATGTCAAACATGAATACTTGATCAACCTGCAACCGTAATAGCAATAAAAGTACGACAGACCTCTTGAATTGAAAGCAATACCTACTAACCGACAAATGAATCATCCTATTCATCTATCTATATAAATGCTTTGAATTTAAGAATGCTAAATGATCATCTTTATTTCTTGAGTTTTCCAACCGATATTGGTTCCGACAAATCAAAGAAAGTTTGGAAGAAAAGCTTTCAGAATCCTATCATTTTCTTGCCAAACACGCTTGTCAATCATTAGAAAATCATCCAAGAGAAAGAAAATCGACGTGAGGTCTTACAAAACTTGCATAGACAAACTTTCCTATGATGTGTGGAAATCTTAACATTTTGAGAAACCTCAGCAAAATCCTAAATTTGAAAAAGCCCCAAATAAACAATGTACATCCTTCAAAATTTGAGAAAAAGGCTATACACTGTTCACCAATGTTAGAGTGGACAAGCAAACATATAAAACATGATAACGTTTGAAGCCCACGTCAATTTATATACGAGGATATTAAGTAGATATCTACGGTCATTTTTTTTTTTTTTTTTGTTGTAACAAAGTTGGTCCACACTAAATTATTTTTATATTGGCCTCAAAATATTATCATGTAATTCTCATTTTAGTTCATACTAATTACATTGACGGTTTACCGAGATTTATTCTCCTAACCTTTGTATAACTTACAATGTTACGATTTTAATACTAAACTTTTTTTTTTGTCTTTGGCCTTATACAACGAGAAAGCAAAATTTTCAATGTAAAAATCTTAAAAAAATCCACGAAATTCCTAGAGAAGTTCTTCTTGGAGTTTTTTTCTAAAATTGAATCCACTTTGTAATGCAAGTATATTTTTTTTTGACTTCTTCAATGGAATGTTTTGAAGTATGTACAGTTTAAAATGGAACATTTTGAAGAATGGAAATTCTATTGACTTGTGCAGATTTGCCTTCAAAGAGGGACTCCAGATACGAGTAAAATATGTACTCAAATCGATATCGTGCGACAAAGTGATAGAAAGAGTATTCGATGCGAATCAATTCTCGCAAGAAACACAAAAATCTCCCGATTTGATTTGTTTGAAGTCAATCGAGGCATCAACTGCGGAAATCTTTTCGCGGGACAAACGGTAAAAGACAAAATGACCTAAAGTGCAATAATAAGACGTGACCGAAACGTGACATTTGTCACAAACTTATTTGTTTTTTTGTTTATTTTTGTTTTTTATGAAACAATTTGTTTGCCTTCGTTCTTCTTTCTCTCACATGCTTCCATCACATGTAGCACCAATCCTCAGAGAGAAGGGGGAGGGAGGGGAAGAGGGTGAGAGAGAGAGAGGGAAAGAGGGAGTCAAGCGGGAGAGAACGAGAGAGAAAGAGGGCTAGAGATTGTACAACCGTACCTGCGTTAGGCCACGTCGCCACTTTTTGAGTGAGTTCGTACTTGTTGGCTTGTATGTACTATCATTGTACTATTGTGTACTTTCTGCTAACATACAGATTACATGCTTTACATGTAGCCTCGCTAATGTGACGAATTATTTGCCCTAAAACGTGTCGAAATACGGTTCGACGAAACGCGTGCCAGGGTGTGTCGGGCCCTTGTAGTGTCTATATTTGTCGTTTTTGTACTGATGTCTCTGTTACTTCGTTTTAGTTTTGTCGTTTCTGTTGTCGTTTCGGGCAAAGCATTCAGTTTAATAGCTAGCGCGAGTTAATTTTTTGTCGTACGAAGATTTTTATTTTGGTAGTTGATTTCACATTGAAGTAGATTGTATTCAAAACATAGTTCAAAAGTAGGTGAAAGTAGGCCCATATAATATGCCTATTGTATGCAAAACATACAATATGACCTTAAGACCCATATTGTATTCGGACCTATTCGGACCAATTAAAACATTCTGACCAAAAATTGGACCAATTAAAACATTCGTACCAAAAAATTTTATTTACACCGTCAGATTCGGACTATTGGACGTTCGTTGATCAAAGTAGCGATCTAAGAAGATCACATGAAAAGCCCATAATACAACTCACGATAAAGGCGCCGACCAAAGGCCTACCATAAAAATGCCTACTTTTGAACAATGATTCAAAGCTCCTTAAAATTTTGTACGATTCGTACTTTATACTATTTGACAAAAACGACAAAACATTTCCGGCTTTGGCGCCTTTGCTGGCTTTGTTTTTCGGAGTGTTGTGGGGTATTTCTAGTTTATCTACGACAAGATAAAGAGGGATTTAAGGCAAATTAATAGGACAAATTACATTATTTTACCCTTGCTTCGAGAGTAAATCGTACATGTCCGTACAATTTTTTGCCAAATTTTACCTGCGGTTCACCCAAAATGTATGATTTACCCTCAACATTAGGGCAAGTATTTTTAATGTAATTTCTCTATTAAGGATAAAACAATGTGTTACAGATTTTCAGTTTCCATGTGGAAGTTCGCTAGATTTGCAAAAATTGAACTGGATGCGGACTGGTGACCAAGGAATAGTAGCCTTTCTAATTTTGCAAGTTGTGATTGAAAAAAAAAGGTTAATATTGTTGGAAACATTGTGGAAGTGGAGGTTTGGCGAATCTAAAATTAGATTGGGTTTGCTTCTAAGTTAGCATATCTATTAGCACCAACCATTTTCCGTCCAATACGGCCAGGTTGTTAGACTTAGGTTTGGTTCAGTTCTAAGTGTTGCATGGAACCATGCGTCCAGTCCAACGCATTGTTTCGGTCGGTCACCTTAAAAGTGTTGAGATTTGGTAGTGGGTTGGTGAGACACGTTTTTTAGTGTCGTGTACACTACACCGCGAATCGTAATTAGAGTAATGAAAAAATTAGAGTAAAAAAACAATTAGAGTAATGAACTCTAATTTATGTGATAGAACTTTTTCACAGAGGAAGTTTACTCTAATTTATTTTAAGTACTCTATATTGGGTTATGTTGGCTATAATTATCTGCGCTTAAATTATGAACACTAAATTACGTAGACGTACAAAATCTGTCAGTTCGTATAGTTTTGACGTCATTATGACGTTAGTATTATTTGTCGCGTTGAATGCCAGTTAATGTTCACACTGACGACGATGTTGTTGACCGACGAGAGTTATGCGAACGGCTTTTTTTCGATGTGATTGATTTTCCGTTAAGTGCGATTTCACGTGCGAGCGCGAATCTATTAAATTATTATTTGTACCTTTTTACTTAAAAAAGTACAATTTTGCACGGTCGAACGTCGTCCGTACTCCACACTATTTAAAACGAACCTGTATTACAATTTTTTACGCTAATTAAACTTACCTAAATTAGAATAATGAAAAAAATAGAATCGGTTACTCTATTTGATGTCATAGAGTCGAAATTCTGAGCGACCGAGTTAGAGTAATTTACTCAAATTATGATTCGCGGTGTAGTGTTTGTTTTGAGTTTCGCAGACTTAAGAGTGAGCTCGTGTTAGATTGAGTGAGAGAGAGCGTTGCAAGGGAAAAATTCTTTCGGGTTAATATATTTATATTTGGTCGGTGTGTGATTTTTCGATGGAATACCATTTTGTGAATGCTTTTGTTGTGTTGAAGTTTTGTGTGTTAGCTCTCATCATTTGGCAGTGTTTAAAAATTTCCTCCAAGTTAATCAGTAAAATTGTCAGTGAGTGAAGACGTGATGGGAGGGGCAAAAAAAGAAATCCACTTCTTCCCCATTAGTTGAACCAATGGTTTTACCAAAGGCTTCGGAAGAGCCGCCATCCCCCACAATGGTCCTCTGAAACCTAGCTAAAGGGAGTTTAACGTTAGAGGGGGTGGTGAAGGGGATAGGCGAGGATTTTGAAATTCTATGGGCTCTATTGCCACACAGAATTCATAGATCAAAAGAAGCTAATCTAGATAGTGCCGACTCCAAGTTTATATAAACCCAAATGATTGACCCCTTGACAATCAAAACCCCATTACAGCTTCACCCGTGTGAAAAAAGACTTTCTGTGTGCTCAGTTCCACCACAGAATGCAAAGTTAGAATATGAGATTTGGACACATTCACTCACTTTGACTTTCCCTTAGAAATGCAACCACCCAGGCAGGCAAAAAACTTTGACCGACTACACATCTGTGTAGCGTGGACCCGCTTGAGTCCGCAGCAAAAAGAATCACTGATATTGGTCAATTGAATTGATAGTTATGGTAGGCCAAAGTTTGTCATTTATACAAGATGCTATCTAGGAGAGGCGGCTACCTATCCAAAATATTCTAAGTCCTAAACCCCTCTCTAAACCTCCTAGTACTGAGGTACTAACCAATCACAAGATTGTACCGTACAATAAAGTACTAATGCCGGAGTACTTTCTGTACGGACAGTGTACGACGTCGCCATAATGCGACATTTGTCACATCCGGATTTGTTGTCTTCTGTTTCGGAGATTCTTCAAACCCGTACGATGTTGCCATGTGTCATCCGGAGTGGCGGAGTCTGCAAACCACCAAATTGTCCTTTCCGCGATGTTGGAGCTAATCACGGCCATCCGATTGATTTCGGTATTTAATACGGACCGTCGAAACAAATGTCCGTACTATTTGTTTCGTCCGGTACTAATAGTACAATTGTTTCTATGCCCTATAAACCGTAATCTAGTTAAATGGATAAACCTATGTGTACATGTTTAAATACATATCAAACCCAACATATCTTAGCACTAGTCTTAGACTAAACGGACAAAGCTACCGGCTACGGTTGACTTGACGGACGGCAAGTACCAGGATCAATTCCTGGGTCCGTCAAGTACCTTTTGGTAAATCTACCTAGTTCAACCCCTGTCTTCTCTAGTGAGCTTTAGGCAGCCATGGCTCTAGCTCCTTATCCAGCCTTCAGTGACTACGACAAGTGTGGGGGCTTGGAGAGGGGAGTTAGAGGCAGATTGCCTCTGCTCTTTTCTATCCTAATACAGACATAGAAAATACTCAAATATCAACACTCCCCTTATTTTCTAGTCTATTTTCCTTTCAACTCCCACAAACAAATAAACAAACACCCCCTCCTTTTTTTTTCTTTTTCGTTTTCTTTTCATAAACTTAAGAAAAATAATCTCGTATTTACAACAGTGCATTAGATGAACCGAAATAATAATTACATCACACATTTTATTTAGCATCCCACTTTTTATAAATCCGAGCCAAGATTTTATCCACATCCTTTTTCCATCCACACTAAATCCAATTTCATTCTTGCAATTCAAACAGCCAGCCCCATCTCCAATCTGCAGCACACAACCTGATGCTAACCCTTTTACAAGCACACCTTCATAAATGCCATCACCCCCTTTAGTGATGTCAAACCCATTACCCCCAAAAATTTGAACTTTCCTCACTCTTTACCATCAATTTCTTTCCACTATCACTTTCTATTTTTATTTCCAAAAAATATTTCTCCTCCCCTAAACCTTTCATTAAATGTTTCCCTTCTCCCCTATCCTTTAAAACCCCCTCTAGTTTTACTTCTCACCTTTCCTCGAAATCCGTTGAATTCTCCCTATTCGACCAATTTTTTATTTCCAACATATCTATAAAATTATCCTCATTATTTCTAACTCCCTCAAGTACCTCCCTTCCTTTTACTTCCCTTATACCCCCAAAAGCACACTTTGCCTCTGTGGAATTTCTATATGCCTTTCTCTCTTCTCCATGCTATCGATGTGAAGAAGCTCCAAAATTTCTTCATCCTCTTTCTCCTCTTCCCCTTCTTCCTCCTCATTCACATACCAACTTCTAAGTTCTTCCAAACAAGGACACTCCTCTATATAGTGACCCGGTTTCATTCAAGCGAAGCAAACCCCTTTTTCCAAAGCTCCCCTTTCATTTCCTCTCCCTCTCTTTCCACTGAAGTTTCGATAAGGTTTACCTTTGTCTTTCTTCCCCTCATCAAGCTTCCGCTCGTCACCGCCGTTCCTCACATCACGCTTTCACCAGTCACCACCAGCTGTAAATGCAGTCACCCTTTCACTTCCCCTACGAAGCTCGAAAGTGCTTTCCCTCACAAGAATTATTCCCATGGTAATGCTCCAAGTCCATGAGGAGACATCCATTCCCTGCATACGGTAAATGATGTCTTCGTACTCATCTGGGAGTTTCATTATCAGTGTATTAATATTTCTCACCTCAGATTCCACATATCCAGCACTAGCAACCTCAACATATAACGCAGCAACATCATTGCAAAACTCTATCATACTACCGTCTTTATAAACATAGGCCTATATTTCTTGTTTTACTAACTGCTGCCTCTGTATAGTCTCACTCTTATAAATTTGAATTAGTGTTTCCATGATTTCCGAAGACTTAGTTAGACTTAAAAGAGTGATAGCTATGGACTTAGACACATATCTAAGTATGAGATGTTTTGCTATACTTTATTTTTATTCCCATATTTTTCAGTCATTTTCTTCAGTTTTAATCCCTACAGGTGGTACCATAGCTGAGAGCCTAGCTCCCCTCACCATAGGTGTCCCTTTATCCTTCTCCCTTATTTCCCCATCCACGAAAAGGTTTTTCCCTTCACCTTCCGTCGCATTTGAACTCCGGTTGATATTCACGGCAACCTCAGATGATTCTCCATAGTAAGCTCCTCCAAAGCCACGTGGCCAACATCTCACTTGTCCCAAAAAAATTCCCCATAAGTGCTTCTCGAAAAGCAAACCCTCCATCGTAAACTCCTAATAAGTGAAGTCTGTTCCATCGATTATAGGAATCCTAGATGGTGGGCCGATAACCTGAAATTCTATGAGCTCCATTGCTACACAGAATTCGCAGATCAAAAGAAGCTAATCTAGATAGTGTCGACTCCAAGTTTATACAAACCGAGATGATTGACCCCTTGACAATCAAAACCCCATTACAACTTCACCCTTGAGAAATAAGACTTTTTGTGTGCTCAGTTCAGAATGCAAAGTTAAAATATGAGATTTGGACACATTCACCCACTTTGACTTTCCCTTAGAAATGCAGCCACCCACGCATGCAAAAAACTCTAACCAACTACACACCCGTGTAGCCTAGACTCCCCTAAGTCAGCATCAAAAAGAATCACTCAAATTGGTCAACTGAATTGATAGTTATGGTTGGCCAAAGTTTGCCATTTATACAAGATGTTCTTTGGGAGAGGCGGATACCTATCCAAAATATTTTAAGTCCTAACCCCCTCTCTAAACCCCCTAGTACTGAGGTAGTGATCAATCACAAGACTGTACCGTACAATAAAGTACAGATGCCGGAGTACTTTCTGTACGGAAAGTGTACGACGTCGCCATAATGCAACATTTGTCACATCCGGATTTGTTGTCTTCTGTTTCGGAGATTCTTCAAACCCGTACGATGTTGCCACGTGTCATCCGGAGTGGCGGAGTCCGCAAACCACCAAATTGTCCTTTCCGCGATGTTGGAGCTAATCACGGCCATCCGATTGATTTCGGTATTTAATACGGACCGTCGAAACAAATGTCCGTACTATTTGTTTCGTCCGGTACTAATAGTACAATTGTTTCTATGCCCTATAAATCGTAATCTAGTTAAATGGATAAACCTATGTGTACATGTTTAAATACATATCAAACCCAACATATCTTAGCACTAGTCTTAGACTAAACGGACAAAGCTACCGGCTACGGTTGACTTGACGGACGGCAAGTACCAGGATCAATTCCTGGGTCCGTCAAGTACCTTTTGGTAAATCTACCTAGTTCAACCCCTGTCTTCTCTAGTGAGCTTTAGGCAGCCATGGCTCTAGCTCCTTATCCAGCCTTCAGTGACTACGACAAGTGTGGGGGCTTGGAGAGGGGAGTTAGAGGCAGATTGCCTCTGCTCTTTTCTATCCTAATACAGACCTAGAAAATACTCAAATATCAACAGATTTGTCCCTAAGTTTGAGGAATCCTTTCCCATAGATCCCTTTGGTTAGAAAAGGGCTTGTGGCAATTGAACTAGTTTTGACCTTAGTCTTCGTAAAACATTTGACGATTGATTGTGAGTCTTTGAGGAGAGAAGTTAGCAAAGAAAGATAAGGGGGGGAAGAGAACACTAAAGACGTTGAGTCCCAACTTCGATATGAGATGTAGTTCAAAAGTTAGAAAAGCAGTGAGAAATATACAAGCACGAAAGATCGGAAACGGAAAGGAAAAATGGAAGGTACAAGATGAGAATTTAGGTGTCGACAAAGAGACAAAAAAAAATGATGAATAGGGTCAGTAAAAACATGTTAGTCAATGGCTTAAACAATGTCGTGTGGTAAAAATGGATCAAAGAGAAATTGGTTTATAAACAATTGTAGAGGTTAGTCTGCGGAGTTGATGTAAACCTAAAGATTTTAAAGCTAGAAAGGTTTCGTTGCAAAATGACATTGCCGATAGAATATAATTAATGTAAAGTTGTTGCTTATTTTTTATCATTTTTTAAGTCACATTACCACTAATGAGTGTTACAAGGTTTTTAAAACGAGTTTGAGAAAATAGTATGTGAGAAAAGCCAACATGTGATTTAAGAGTTTATCCAATTGAAGTTCAAAGATAATGGCTTCCGATTTGACAGGTGTCACCTTGTAGACCTTGTCGTACAATGGTCGTACAATAAGTACATCGCCCATTGTACCTTCTTGTACTATATAGTGTTCCTATTGGACTAGGGTTTAGTAGTAGGTATTCGTGAGTAGGCAGACCAAGACTTAGAAATATTTAGGTACCTCTCTCTAAGAGAGCTTGTAACTATAAAAGTCATCTTTGACTAGCCATTACTTACTGCTCAGAGGAGCAAATTCAGTGATTCTTTTTGCGATTCACTCAGAGGAGTCTTATCCTCATAGGGGTGAGAGTGGTCAGAATATCTGTGTGCCTGGGCGGCGCTTATTCAACGGGAAATTAGAAGGGGCAAATAATATCATACAGGCTTTACATTGGCTGCTCATTCTGTGGGTCAATGGAGACCACAGAATTACATATGGTAGTACGCGAACCTGGCGTACCTAATTTTTTTCTTTTCGTTTTTGAATCACCCGGCTGAATCCGGCCGGTCCCCGATATTTGGCACCTGAATCAGTTCCGGATCCGACTCGGCTGGCCGGGTACGGATTCGGATACGATTTCGGGTACCCGATTGTGACCTCTGACGTATAGACAAGGCTGATGGCCACAGCATTAAATCCTGTGTGTTGTCAAACGGCCAACGTTGGCGAAACTCATGTAATGCTGAGAGTCCAGCCAGAGCTACAGACTGCAGGATTCGTTGGCGACCCATTCACGGTTTTGTCGTTGGCAGGACCTTGTGAAAGAAACGTTTTGTACCACTGATCAGTATACTGTGAATAGCTATTAGTTTTAATAACATTATATGGTCAACTCTAAATTACAATCCTTCAACCTAAAATCCTATATCCCGACTTTTATTAAAAACGCTTGGCAAACCATCTGAGTCCATCAAAACAAAAAGGATTTTTCTTTACGCTAATAAAAGTAATGATTTAATTAGTGTCAATTACAGTATTTGTACCCAGCTTGAATTGAAAAGCGCGATCGTTTCGCGACAGCTCCTACTTCCCGTAGCCATGTACCTCCGGATCTCCTTTATTTCGTCTTTTCCTCCTACACTATGCGACATCTCCTACTTCCCAAAGACATGTACATTCGGATCTCCTCTATTTTGTCTTTTCTTCTTGCACTACGCGACTTCTTCTACTTCCTGTAGCCATGTACCTCCAGGTCTCCTCTATTTCGTATTTTCCTCCTGCACAATGCGACAGCTCCTACTTCCCGTAGCCATGAACCTCCGGATCTGGCTCGCGGCCGCTTCCAACAGACGCATTATAAACCACAGACCCCGGTCAATATTCCCCTCCCTCCTAACGCTAATCTCCTATATCGAGTTCCAAAATCATGCGTGACAGTACAGCGGCTCCATATCAATCACTCAGTCCATCCATTTATACATTTTCCCCCCCCCCTCCACCTTCCACCACTGAATCCACTCTTTCCATTTTCCATTTATGTCCATATTTCCCATCCATGGTTTCCTCTTCCACTTTCCTTCCACTCTTATTCCCATTCCATAAAACTTCTTTACTTATTGACCTGACACCACATTCCTTTCTCCCTCCCCACCTCGATGAGCCTCAGAACCTCGGTTAATGTCCTGGCCACAACCTCTTTCTCACAATTTTCTCATACACAGGTTGTCGACCTTGTATAACCTTAAGGTCCTTGTCTATCACCTCTCACTTGTCGCTTGACCACCTCGTTAAACTGACGAGGATTGGAATTCCGTCAGTGGTTGGATGTTTTGGGCTTACGATGGGCTAGCCATTGTACACCCGGATTCATGGTACGTCGGACAATAGTACACATGCCTCCACCTCCACTTTGTCCCACATTTCTTGAGCCCAGGACATTTCTCCGCGCACCTTAGCATGTTTTCTCCGGGTCTCAGTCCTTCCCGGGGAGGGGGCAGTGGGGCTAGAGAAACTATGGCCAGTTGTCGCCGATTCCTTCATGGTGACTAGAAGACCCTCCACGCCGACTATGAGGATCGGGTATCGAGCACCTCTTTCATACCACGTCGGCCACCTAGGCCATCAGATGTCTCGGCCTCTTATCGTCGAGCAATTTACTTAGGCCGTGTTGGTGAGCTTTCTCGAGCGGTTTAGGCCCTACAACCATTCACCTCTCCCCCAGGATCTTCTTCCACTATTGAGGTCCTACGAGCGCTCCATCCCCCTACACCTTCCCCTTTACCCCCTTCCATCCACGCCATTGAGCCTTATGAGAGTTTTACTTTAAATTGGGAGGTTTTCATTAAGGCTCTTAGCTCTTCTCCTCATCTTTCAGCGGGGGGCCCCTCGGACACAGTGTATGAGTTGTTTCGTGATGTTTTGCCCCTTGAATCGGGTGCCCGGGGGCAAAAAGTGTTTTTTCGAGTATGTTCCCTAGTGGGGATGTTCCCCCTCGGATATGTGATCTTCTCACGGCGTCCCGCCTTGTGGCAGTCGCCAAACCTAATGGTAGGATCCGCCCTATCAACGTGGGAGAGGTTTTATATAGGTTTGTGGCTCGTGCGATATGTCTCCAGCTCTATCCAGCTTTCCATGATTATTTTTCTCCTCATCAGTTTGGAGTGGCCACGAGAGGGGGTTGTGAGGCCGTGGTCCACGGGATTCGGACCTTGTTGGATGTACATCGGGATTCGTTGGTCCTTGAGGTCGATGTTTCCAATGCTTTTAATACGGTGGATCGGAACGTGATTTTTTTCAGAGCTTATGGCGGCTCCATCTCTGATTGTCCAATTATTCCCCATTGTTAGGGCTTTCTATACTTTGACAAGCAGCCTTTCCTTCTCGGCCAATGGTGATCTCATTCCTCTCTCCTCTGCTACTGGCACTCGCTAAGGCGACCCTCTCGGCGGACCTTTGTTCGCCCTGGCCCATTATCGGGCCGTTCGTGCCTCCGTAGCCGCCTTCGCTTTCTGCCTTTTCCCTTCGATCGCAGATGATACGCACATTATTGGGCCCAGAGAACAAGTCGTGTTGGCATATGATTTTTTCAAGGAACTTTTAGCCGAACTCATCCATTCAGTCTAGCCGTCAAAGTGTGTTATTTAGTCTCCTCAGGATATTCCACTTTCGTTTACTCCACCTCCTAGTTTTTAAATCCCTTCTCCCTCCGATGGCATTCTTGTGCGTCGTTGCCCCCTTGGTTCGGATACTTTCATGACCTAATTTCTTCATGATACTTTACACACAGATCTGGGGAAAGTGGAAGATCTTCCTTGCTTTCCCGATCCCCAAATTGCTTTTGCTATGTTAACCTTGTGTTTTCCCCAACGCCCTTCTTACCTTACTCGTACTTCCCTCCCACTTCAACATTTATCTCCTCCCTCTCGGCTTTTGACAATCGCCTCATAGACGTCCTCCACACTCTTTTAAGTCGTGGGGCATTTGATCGCGAGTTTGGGCCATAAGCCCGCGGTCAGGCATTCCTCCCTGTCTCTACTGAGGGGTTGGGTTTATTATCCACTGCTCGTGTTACTCCCGCTGCCTATTTGGGAAGTTGGTGTCATATTGCCTCTACTCTTGTTTCCCGTTTCTTGGCTGGGGACACCCTCGTTCTAGCTACTGTTACCCCCCTAGTTTCACACGGTGTGTTCTCCTTCCAACGACCTCAATTGGAGGCGTCACGTTCTCTTCCTCCCCATGCCCTAATGGATGTGCAATTTTTTTCCACCCTTGTTACAAAATCTGTTGAGCGTGTCCAGGAATCGATTTATGATCTGGTTGTTGCCCGAAGATTTCGTAAACCTGTATGATATTGCCACGTGTCATCCGAAGTGGCAGAGTCTGCAAATCGCCAAATTGTCCTTTCCGCGAAGCCAACGCTAACCACGAACGTCCAATTTTTATCGGTATTTAATACGGAACGTCAAAACAAATGTCCGTACTATTTGTTCGTCCGGTACTAATAGTACAATTGTTTCTATGCCCTATAAATCGTAATCTAGTTAAATGGATAAACCTATGTGTACATGTTTAAATACATATCAAACCCAATATACCTTAGCACTAGTCTTAGACTAAATGGACAACGCTACCGGCTACGGTTGACTTGACGGACGGCAAGTACCAGGATCAATATTTGGGTCCGTCAAGTACCTTTTGGTAAATCTACCTAATTCACCCCCTGTCTTCTCTAGTGAGCTTTAGGCAGCCATGGCTCTAGCTCCTTATCCAGCCTTCAGTGACTACGACAAGTGTGGGGGCTTGGAGAGGGGAGTTAGAGGCAGATTGCCTCTGCTCTTTTCTATCCTAATACAGACCTAGAAAATACTCAAATATCAACAGATTTGTCCCTAAGTTTGAGGAATCCTTTCCCATAGATCCCTTTGGTTAGAAAAGGGCTTGTGGCAATTGAACTAGTTTTGACCTTAGTCTTCGTAAAACATTTGACGATTGATTGTGAGTCTTTGAGGAGAGAAGTTAGCAAAGAAAGATAAGGGGGGGAAGAGAACACTAAAGACGTTGAGTCCCAACTTCGATATGAGATGTAGTTCAAAAGTTAGAAAAGCAGTGAGAAATATACAAGCACGAAAGATCGGAAACGGAAAGGAAAAATGGAAGGTACAAGATGAGAATTTAGGTGTCGACAAAGAGACAAAAAAAAATGATGAATAGGGTCAGTAAAAACATGTTAGTCAATGGCTTAAACAATGTCGTGTGGTAAAAATGGATCAAAGAGAAATTGGTTTATAAACAATTGTAGAGGTTAGTCTGCGGAGTTGATGTAAACCTAAAGATTTTAAAGCTAGAAAGGTTTCGTTGCAAAATGACATTGCCGATAGAATATAATTAATGTAAAGTTGTTGCTTATTTTTTATCATTTTTTAAGTCACATTACCACTAATGAGTGTTACAAGGTTTTTAAAACGAGTTTGAGAAAATAGTATGTGAGAAAAGCCAACATGTGATTTAAGAGTTTATCCAATTGAAGTTCAAAGATAATGAATTCCTCGATGACGCATTGAAGAGGTTTTATATACTCGTGGAGCAGTTAACAAACATCCGACAAAATTTAGATGAAATATATTAGCTTCAAGCCTTTTGAATGGTTTTCCGAAATACCTTCAAAATTCTTTTAAAATAGTCGAGTCTTATAAAGAAGCGTTTTACGAACATGTCGTGTTACTTGAAAAGAGTCGCGGAGAGGAGGTTCTAATGGAACTGGGGAGTATAAAGGTAGTTATAGTAGAGGAGGAAAAGAAAAATCAGTTGGCACTAAATGTCAAAAATTATCAAAATAATCCAGCGGTTACATGCTAAAATTTACAAGAACAAAGACATCATTCAGTAGACTGTTCTGAATTGTCATACGGAATGCTATTGATGTCAACGTTGGGGCATGTGAATGCTCAACGTTTTGGTCGAGTTGATGAAGGTTTGGATAAAGTTGTGATAGAGCCGATCACGATCGTGGCCGTGGACGAGGTTGAGGTCGTGGAAATGGTTTTGAAGGAAGTCAAAGAAATTTTACAAAATTTGGTGATAACTCCGCCGAGCCATCTTAAAATTCATGCATTTCGCTTATGTCAAAGAGGTGAACACCATTAAAAACGAAACTTAAGTGTGGCTCACCATCTGTGTATGCGTGAAACATATTTAAAGAAATAGTTACTTTGACGTTTTTCAATAGAGTTAAGGAGGAATGCGACCTCGTGGTTCTGGATAATACCGTCGTATTCATTTGTGTGCCCTATGGCCATGGTTTCCCATATGGGAAAGAGTTGTCACTTAGATAGAGAGAGCAACAAAAAGATTGAATTAAGGCGTCGAGCGCGTAGTATGAACTGACAACTAAACAAAGGATCAAACGTTGAGGAAGAACCACGATCACGGATGAAAAGCATAAAACGAACAATTAATTTCGAGAAAAGAGGTGAATCAAAAATAATGACATACCACGCGAGCCGATACCAACGCCGAAGGAATTTTTATCACATAATATAGATATACGGCCTTCTGGATACTATGATTTAGTATTTCTTGAGGATGGAAGAAACATACAGACAACGGATATTAATATCTCATAGGAAACCACAACCGTTGTCTAGATCTGGTGACCGAGATAAGGAGTTTGGTGCGTGCCAATTGGTGACGGTGCCAAAGGAAGTTGCCTCGCCAAAAATAAAAAAACCGGACATAAGGGAATTGAATTGGACACAACCAATTGGAAATTACAAAGTTTGTTGAAACACCCAACGGGGCTACTAAAATTCTGTGGTCTCCATTAACCCACAAAATAAGCAGCCTATGGAAAGCCTCTAGGATAATATTTTCCCCTTTCCCTTTCTCACTCAATAAGTGCCGCCCAAGCACACAAATATTTTGACCACCCTCACCCCTGTGAGGACAACCATCCCTTGAGTCAAACGCAAAAAGAATCACTAAATTTTCTCCCTTGAGCAATAAGTTATGGCTGGCCAAAGATGGCCTGTAAATACAAAAGGTCACCTGGAGAGAGGCGCCTCAAATACGCTAAGTCCCTTAATTCCTACTCATAACTACCTACTACTCTACCCTAGGCAAAACAAAATAGTGTGTAGTACAAGAAGGTATAGTGGCCGATTGTACTTCTTGTACGGCCATTGTACAACATAGCCTTCTGGTTATCACTTGTCAACTTGGGAGCCATCGTTCCTCCTCCCATCTTTCGCGGCGTCCAATGGTGTGTCGCCTCGTGGCAAAGCGCGCCGCGCTGTCCGAAAGCCGCCAAAGATTCATTCGGGTTTGGCGGGGGCGACGAAGGACGTCCGATCATATATTTTATACGGTTAGATTCGCGTCCGCGAGCGTCGTTTGACTATAGATGCCGTTTCGTCAATTTTGGTATGTTTAATTCAAAGTGACGTTTCTATAATACTTTAATTTATTACCAAACCATGAACGTGTATCGTTTCGTTAACGCCCAAGTGGATAAGGCATACGTCTACATAGTACTCCGTAGACCCAGGTTCAAATCTTGCTAAAGGCAACATATTGGTAATCTATCAATCTGTCTGATTGCCTGCGTGTCTGCCTGTTTCTTTTTGACTATGGCGTGACTCTCTCCCTCTCTTTCCTATAGAGTTTAAATGAAGAATTGAATATTAATTAATTTTTTTCAACACTCCCCTCAATTCCTAGTGATTTTTTAATTAAAGTCCACAATTTTCTCTGCAGAATTTGTACTTAGGAGAAGGCACCGGTTTTGTCTTCATGTCTGCAATCATCTCTTAATCACTTTTATGAACCAGTGAAATTATTTTATTTTTAACCTTCTCTCTGACAAACCTAGTCTTATATCCATATGTTTAGCTTTGAAATGGTGTTTTGGATTAGCCACAATAGAAATAGCAGCTTGATTATCACAAAGGACATTCTGAGTCCCAGATTTCATGAACCCAAGTTCTTCGAGTAAAGATTTTACCCACATTAATTCTTTAGTGGCAGCACAGGGAGCCATGTACTCATCCTCCATAGTGGATTGAGCAATTACTTTCTGTTGTTTGCTACTCTAAGAGCATGCACCAGATCCAATTTGCATTACATATCTAGTTATACATCGTCTCAAAGGCACATCCCCATAACTGGCATCACTCTAAGTGGTGATGTCAATGTGCTCCCCTCCCAAATGCAACCATAATTCCCTTGTTCCCACCAAATATCTCATCACTCTTTTGGCTGCTTCCTAGTCTCTTTTCCTGTGTTCATTTAGACTTCTACTGAGAACACCTACAGCTGCAGCTATGTCCGGACGTGTACAATTCATAAAGTAAATTAAATTGCCTACGATTTGCCGATAAGGAATTCCTTCCATAAACCTCTTTTCTTCCTCATCCATCTCATCATTCAAAATCAATATCCCTCCTTCTTCACTCCCCTCCGATACTTTCTTTAGATCCATTGGGGTGGTACACCCATTTGCTTTCTCCATCTGAAACTTTTCTAGCATGTTACCGATAGCTTGTTTCTGAGTGAGTCTTATAATTCTATTCCCTCTATCTCTCTCCATTTCAATCCCCAAAATGTATTTTGCTTCGTCGAGATCTTTCATGTCAAACCGACTTCTCAGATCTTGTTTGAGTTTGTTAATCATATCAATAGACTTCCTTAAGACTAACAAATCATCAACATAAATAGCAATAAATATCACTCAATTTTTATCCTCAAATATGTATATGGAGTGATCTGGACTTATTCTAATGTATCCCAAACCTGTCAGAAATTCATTTAGTTTTATGTTCCACTGCCGTGGGGCTTGTTTAAGGCCATAAAGTGATGTTATCAGTTTGCACACCTTGCTTTTTTCTCCACTTTCCACGAATCCTTCCGGTTGCCTCATGTAGATTTCTTCTTCTATCTCTCTGTGTAAGAAGGCGGTTTTAATGTCCATCTGATGTATTTCCATATCCTCTGTTGCGGCTAAACTTAAGAGGATTCTGGCAGATGGAAATCAGACTACCGGTGCGTTTTATGTCCAGGTCATTCAAATATTCGGCGCATTAATGCTTCGCTTACATGTGACTCAGCGTCTAAACTGTCAACTTGTGCCTAATCAACGTCTAAGTGTCAAATTGTGCCTGAGTGGAATCTGAGGGAATATGTGACACGAGGAGGAAAAGTAGTGTAGATTTGTTTTTTCTGGTATTGTGAGAGTATTTTAGGAGGGAGTATAATATTGCTATAATTATTAAAAGGAAGTGAAGTTAAAAGATGATGTAAAAGTTCGGTTGAATATATTATCTATTTGATCGACTCTCCTTACAATCTGTGATTATAATGTGTGAAAATTGTGAATGCTTCCGCTGGTGATTAAAATAACACAATCCTGTTTCAACATATCACATCGAACGATGCATGTTGGATATCGCATTTCAATATTCTTACGCTTAAGTACACTTCCCATCGCATCACATTTTATATTGTTGTTACCCTTAATTATTAGTAATTTCTATGAATTATGTCCTGGCTGATTATGGCCCCATTACTAAATAGTGTTTTAACACCAATTTATTGGTTTTTAATATAGAAAGATTTCACTTAAATTATAGTGCGCAACTTAAATGATGACGGGTTACATATTATCCTACTTTATGGTGTACTACAAACTTGTAATAGAAAACACAATATTTTGAATTTTGAGTTGAGACTCCAAGCGGTATAAAATAAATCATATCTAAGACTTTTTTGACATATGTTACCGTCACCACGCCAAGCAAAATCCGCATGTGGGCAACTTCAAGTTTTCGCCAATCTTAGTCTCTTCACACTAAGTGTTTTTTTTGTAATTCTCACGTTGGTTGCATCTACACATCTCTAATAATTGTAAAATCAGTGAAAGACAAGAATAACAACATCGACATTCAAGGAATCTTCATATTGGCTGATTTTTTAAAATATCGACTAAACAGAAACACGGTTATAAAAACCGAATAGGCAACACTTCAATTGGTTTGTTGCATGAAGAATTGATTTTCGAGGGTCGTAATTCCACTATGAACCTGTTGTAATAATTTTCGTCGGGGAAATGATTAACGTATGCGTTGTTTTGGTTAGGCTCAAACGCATATGTACGATTGTGTATAATATTCAAATTTACTTAAACGTTGATATAAATTTGGTACCGTTGAGATGGGATTTGAAGGTCAATATGTTGAAGTTTTGAAGAGATTTGGCTTGCGAATAAGTGTAATCAAACGGTTAACCTAAAAGTAAGAAAACAAACATCAATCCGCACGACCAACCTACTTTTACGCCAACAAAACAATGACGACCACATGTAAAAAAAATCGTTGCGCACAAGCCCACTTTCTCAAGATGTGAAATCCACAGTGTGGAGCACACGTCGACATTTGACTTAGGTTGTGTCCCCATGTGCCAAAAAAAGGATTAGTTTTGTAGTTTTCCTAAAAACCTTTGCGCCGTACCCCATGAAATTACAAGTGTACAAAAAAAATGACAAAATTAAAATTACAATTTGCGTCCTTTTCAAACTTAGAATGGTTTACATGTTGTCGTCTTGTGTTTTTCGACCCACGACCACGTCATGCCAAGTCATCCTGAAACACATCAGAGATGCGTTTTAAAGTAAAGTACCACTGCTCCACAAGTAGGGAAATAGATTCGCACATTTAACACGATTTCAAAAGTTTTAGAAAAAGAGAAGTACATTTTCCGTGTGCACCCAACGGAGAAGTATTGATTTTTTTCTTTTGCAGGGGTCTCCGTAGTTTAATGTGATTTCATGACGACCGGATAGGAGAGACAAAGGCAAAAGGCATCCTTTTCAACCACGAACAACATAAGGTTGGAACGGTGAACGTGTACAATGTCATGCAAATACATGCAACATCACAAGCAATCACAAAAGTAAGATGCAACAACATAAAATTTAGGTGTTTTCATCGTCAAAGGCATTGTCGACGTATGCAATGGTCGCAAACTTTAAGTAAAGATTTCGTTTTTAAGCACTTGGACACTTGAAAATAGTGTAGGGAGAATCTTTGCTTTAATATGAAGTAAGTTCGCTAAGTTACGATTACATGGGGACACACCCTTACATGATACCTGTCCAGTGTACGTTTTTGTTTCTTATACACTGTTTGTTGGTTTCGCACGACCCAGGTTTTCTTGCAATTCTTTCAGTAATTTCATTTTTAGTGCTTATTTCACATCGTTATTTAATTTGCGTCGAAGTTCATGTGATGTTTCGCGAATTAAATTTCAGCTATGAGGCTAAAAGCCAACATGTGCTAACACTGTGGAGTTCACTAACTTTTGTCCATTAAGGGTGGAATTCCATTAGGCTGTCCCAGTAAATGTACGGAAAATTCTACTGGCAGCGTTTACTGGAAGACTATTCCATTTTGTCGGGCCAGTAACAAACCTTCCTCAATTATGATTAGCGCCACGTAGGTTAGAGTCCAGATTTGAAAATCTGAAATAAATCTTCAAACGGAAAGTCAGAACGAAATATCTGTACGGCCGGAGGTAAATAATGATTCGTACGTAAAGTTTGCGGCCAGATTTTTGATTTTGAAAACGGAAATCAAAATTTCGACACGGAATGGCAAAAAGACGCGGCAAACTTTGAAGGTCGCGGCAAACTTTGAATGTCGGTGGATGTCAGACGGAGCGTGCGAAAAAAAATACGGCTCACTTGCATCCAGCGTGGCAGGCGGCACATGGGCCGTACGACGTAGGCACATGGCCTATACGACGTGTAGACCTGTGATCGCTTGTTCAAAGCAGATATTTTTTTATTTTTCACGTGTACCAATGGTACACGTCTATTATCGTACAACTCTCCTCGCGAGGAGAGTATCGTGACACTGGATGACGTGCGCGATTGCTTCGCGGATCTGAAAAAGTGGAATATCCAACGCCCAGGAATTACGGCTATATCATTAGAGCTTCACGACAGCTTTCCAGTAACGATTTTTCGTCTGACAATTTTTTTTTAAGGTACGGCGTGGTACGAATATGTACGAACTTGTCCGGCGTCCAGTAACGAACCACACTTTTCTTCTAATGGAATTCCACCCTAATTTGGTGAGATAGTGGGCTTCCCAACACTTTTATTTACATGTGTTCGTCGCAGTTTTGTTAGCGTAAAACCTGGCCGGCCGTGTGGATTGCTGTTTTTTTATGACGGTCGACGTTCACAAGCGCGTGAAAATCATAAAAGGTTCATCACACTTTTTCTCAAGTCAAAGCTATTCAATGGATTGACCGTCAAATCTAAAGCTCAACGGTACCAGATTTGTCCTAATTTGTAGTTAAATTGTCATATCCAAGAAAAGCTGACGTAGGCGCTTGCGCCCAACCAAAATAAGCATACGCGTACCATATCCTTTTCGCTGTCGTACATGAAGCCGTTACTACAGGGACAAAAATCGTACTAAACATATAACCTTAACTTTTAGGTACCGACAGCGAAACAGGTAACAACAAGTTCGTAACGCAATACGACATACGGTATACGGAATACCGCACTGAAAAGCGTTATCCACCTGAAGAAGGGCTGAAAAAGGGCTGCCTCTTTGCCATTGGTCGACGATTGGCTAGGGTTAATGTGAGACTGCTGTTGCAATAATTGGATGTACGGTAATCAACGACGATGGAGGAAAAAACGAATAACATAGCCGTATATTTCATAGCTGTGTTACGGCCAACCAATGAGAATAGGTTACGCTCAGTAAGTACTTAATACTGGTCCATGTCGACCACTCATCATGTCTTTACGACAAATCAGAATATGAACCATAATTCAAAAGTAGGTGAAAGTAAGCCCACACAATATGCCTATTGTACGCAAAACATACAATATGACCTTAAGACCCATATTGTATTGGTCGCAAAATGAAAAAAAAAAGTAACAGGGTTGAGTTGCACATCGTTCGATAGAGAAATAAAGGTCATCGGACGGTCGTTGATCAAAGTAGCGATCTAAGAATATCACATGAAAAGCCCATAACAGAACTTGCGCCGACCAAATGCCTACCATAAAGCGCC
>JBBHKE010001969.1:0-212102 GCA_037447655.1 Zygnema cylindricum
GAGAGGGAGAGGGAGAGGGAGAGGGAGAGGGAGAGGGAGAGGGAGAAATAGGGCAAGCGTGGGAGAGGGAGAAGAGGAAGAGGGGGGACGAAGCAGAGAGAGAGGGAGAGGGAGGCAAAGAGAAAATTTTACTTATGCATACATGTCTATGCCATTTTGCCGTTGAAACAAAGAAACGGGGGAGAGATAGGATTGATGAGAGAGAGAATTGGAGAGAGAGAAAGAAAGATGTCACTTTTTGAACTTACTGTGTCAATGAGGTCTGAAGGTGTTGGAAGAATAGCTCCAGAACGATAATAGTCGATACCAAGTCCTCCTCCTATATTCAAATACTGAATAGGAAAACCTTGCTCTCGAATTTGGTCCATATATTCTACCATAAGGTCAGCAGCATCTTTGAACACATTAACCTGTATGAATAGAAAAATAGAAAAAAAAAAATTGAAACCTACATATTCACACCTATGTTTTAAAATAAGTACAGAATTCCTCGGAAGAGTATACCGTGAATCGCTCTTAGCGTCAACGTTTTTTCGCCAGTTTAAAACATATTTTCTCTCGCACACGTGCCCAATCAAGCGGTAAGATCCTCCGTCAGATTAATAATCTGACAAGTGTGCTTGGAGGATTGGTGTTTCGTGGTAAAAAAAAGTGGCAAAAAAACATTGACGCTAACAACGATTCACAACGTATCTTCAATATACCATACTGAATAACATTCTGTATAAAAGTACAAAGTGAGAAGAATTTGTACGAACAAATCAGCGAGTGAATTTCATTGACGATACAATGTTCAGTTGACTGTTGTGTTATTTGCAAGTCCTTCAAAATTGACTAAGTTAATATTTCATTGCTGTCATTGTGATAATTTTATGGACGTCCAATTGAGTTTCTACTGCTATTTTCAATCGACTATCTGCTTAGAATCTGCCAATTTGCCCACTGAAACAAATTAACTTATAAAACTGACACACTAATTTCTGTTAAAAAATACTCAACGTCATCTGCCTTGTCAACACGATTCGAGCCAAGCCCTTGACCGACTTTGTACCAACAAAGGAAATGCACGTATGCTATTTGTTCAGTATAATCACACCTTTGCACATAGCTAAACACCAGAAATCACTATCAGAGTTAGCAAGAGGCTAAAAAACCTACAAAAATCCTTTAACATTACTGATTCGGTGATTCACTGAAAATTATGAAAGTTAACCAGTGAAAATTGAGGAAAATTTTCAGCCGAAACTTAACTTAAAAAACTTACCTTTTTAACTAAGAAAATATGAAAAAATGTTAGCAGATAATCACAAAATGTCTTTGCCTGAGATTTATGAATGTTTTTGAACTGAAACTTATTCTTCTTAAAACTGATTACAGAAATAAAGTACCTTTGTAATAGTTGAACCGAGATGGCAATGAGCTCCCACCAACTCCAACTCCTCCGGCCGAGATTTGATTTGATCCAAAAACCATTGAAGACACTCGTTTCGAATGCCAAATTTGGAATTCTTATTACCAGTAGCGACGTAAGGATGTACCTGATAAGATTAAAAAATATTCTCCAAGAGTAAATAAAAAAAGGATCAAGAATAAACAAGAAATGGACAGACAACAAATAAACACATAAGAAATATACCGATACAAAATTAGCAGGTAAGGAATCGACGGATACGAAATCAATGGATATGATATCAACGGAAAGAAAAAAAAGGGCAGGATATGAAGGTATAGCTCGTAAAAAATCACAACAGGTAACAAACGTACATAATCAGTAAGTTGACTTAACCAAATATGAACAAGATTATTAAGGGGTAAAATAGGGCAAAAAAAATCTAGAGAGCAGAGGGAGAGAGGAAAAGAGACAGGGAGAGAGAGAGGGAGGGAGGAGGGAAGAGGGAGAAAGAGGAGAGAGAGGGGGAGAGAGAGAGAGGGAGAGTGAGCGGAAGAGGGAGAGGGAGAGAGGGGGAGAGGGAGAGAAGGGGAGAGGGAAAGGGAGAGAGAGAGAGACGCACCTGCGGGTCGACATCTGGATTGATTCTGAGAAGAACTTTAACTTTGGTTTTTGCAATTTTGGCTGCCTCGGCTATTTGCTCCAAATCGAATTCCGAGTCTATGTTTACTAATACCCCATTTTCCGCTGCGAAAATCAATTCCTCCAACGTTTTACCATTACCGTTAAATACACACCTGGAAAAAAAGGAAGAAAAAAAGAAAAGATGAAAAAAAAAACCCGAAATAGGTGAAAAATAAATAAAACAAAACAGGCAAAACTCCACCCGAAACAAGAAAAGTCAAACAAGAAAAAACCCGTCGAATAAAAAACAGAATCAAAAACTAAAACACACCGAAAATAAAAATAAAGTGTTTAACTTGTAAATAAAGGGATAACTTTTTTTTTTTTACCTAGTCGGATCGAAATTTGCCTCCAAAGCGAGCCTTAATTCATTCCCACTGACCAAAACTGCCCCACTTCCCATTTCTCTCAAATGTTTCAAAATTTTCAGGTTGTTATTTGCCTTAATAGCATAACCAATAATGGAGTCAAGTCCCTCCAAAGCCTCACTGTAAGCTGTATAATTTCTCGTAAGTTGGGCCTTCGAATATAAATAAAAAGGTCTTTTTTCGGGGATCGTATTCATAATATCTTCGACTCGTTTTCCTTCGCAGTACATGTATCCGTCTTCTTCCGTCTGGAAAAAAAGTGGCGAAAATAAAAGGAAAAATCAATACAAACGCCATGATCTACAACCCATCTCACTCCCTCCCTTCCTCCCACCTTATATAATATATATTGTATTATCATTGTGGGTCCTTGGGTACAAAAACCGGCAATTTTATTTTGCTTTTAAGTTTTCTAGGACTCTTCAATGTTTCTTAGAGTAATTTAATAGAAGGGTTTTTATTTATAATTTTCCAGGGTTTTTGGGGTTTTTAGATAGGTGTAATTGCCCAAATAGTGAAAAATGGGAAAAAAATGTTGATTTTTTGCAATTATTCTGACTTAAATTAAAACTTGCGGAAAATTTTTGACAGAAAAAAACCCAAAATCAGAATAAGACCAAATTTGAGCAAAATTTAAGCATAATTTCCATGATTTCATCTTTGGTATCATGCCGAAAAATAAAAAATAGCATAATCCTAATTTATTTTCATACATTAAAGGAATTCACTACTATTTAATAAATCAAATAATGATAAACAAATTAATAAACCCTAAATTTTACTAAAGAATAAGTAACGATTTTACATGGTTATAAGAAAACAACAATTAAGGAGTTTATGTGAAGAATCTTCAACAACAAAAAGAAATTTTAATCTAAAAGTGTTTTTTTTCCAAAACAAAAAAGAAGGAAAAAAGTGAATAAATTTTAAACATGAAAAAAACAGAAAAAGAGTGGAGAAAAACGAGAGGGAAGGGGAAGAAACGAGAGAAGATAGAGCGGGGGGGGGAGAAGAAAGAGACACGAGAGAGAGAGAAAGAGAGGGAGAGAGAGCGAGAGACAGAAAGAGTGAAGAGAGAGAGGAAGGGAGAGAAGAGAGTGGGAGAGCGAGAGAAAGAGGAAGAGAGAGAGATACAGAGAGAGGGCGAGAGAAAATTCAAAGAGTGGAAGAAATTACCGAAAAAACATTGTCAACGATTCCCAAATAAAAAAAACACTAACAACTAAAATAAGTAATAGTGAAAATAATAATAGAGCTTAAAAACATTATAATAAATAAAAAGAATAATGACAATTATTATCCTTCGTAAAGCATTAATCCTTTACTGAGATATAATGTGCCACAAAAGACAAAAAACCAATATCTAAAATAATATAATAACAATAATCATTAACAAAATAATAATAATTCATATATTTTCCTCCATAAATTCCTCCATAAAAAAAAAATGGCATTTTTTTAAGACATAAAAATGCTTGCTTTGCAGGAGCTCCGTCGGCCACAATGGACAAAAAAAAAAAGTAGTAGTAATAATAATAATCATTAACAAAATTATAACAATTAAATGTTAAAAGAGGCAAAAAAGGCAAAAAAAGGCAAAAAAATTTACTGACATAGAACGCTTGTTTTGCAGAAGCTCCGTCGGCCACAACGGACACGTCAGCCTCCTGTGTAACGGCGCTACATGTGACTGAACTCTCAGTTCCCTTGGCAGTCATAGAAAACGGAACTGCAGCTCCTAAGGAAAAGATCTGTTTCTGTTTCTCCGTACAAGAGATTTTTGCTGAGAAACCAGCGGGAGAAGACGGAGAGAGGCTGGACACTTGGCAAAGTGACACGTGTGAAGGTGAGGTCTTTCGGGTGGAGAGAGAAGATTTGAGAGAGGAGAGGGAGGAGAGTGAGGAGAGGTCAGCAATTGAAGCCGCCATGGCTGGATCCAGAGAATCTGTGCAAAAAAATAAAAGAAATCAATGGAATTCTCGAACCGATTTGAACTAAATAGAGGATTTTTTAGGATTTTTTAGGGTTTCTTTTCGGGTTTTTGTTGTGATTTAGTTCTATTTGCTGTTCGACTGTTTCTGAAAATCAGTTCTGGATGCAGTATAGATCCGCGATTCCGTGCGAAAATCGTGCAGTTTTGACGCACTTCTGTATATCTCAATCTTTATAGGGAATTTTCAGCCGTCCGAATCATAGTTCAAAAGTAGGTGAAACTGTGAAAGTAGGCCCATACAATATGCCTATTGTACGCAAAACATACAATATGGCCTTAAGACCCATATTGTATTGGTCGCAAAATGAAAAATAATAGTAACAGGGTTGAGTTGCACATCGATCGATAGAGAATTAAACGTCATGTCTAAATTTTGAAAAACATTCAGACAAAATTTTTTGTTTCTGTGAGTTTCGAGGTATTTTTTATTGAAACCGTCAGATTTGGACGATCGGACGGTCGCTGATAAAAGTAGCAATCTAAGAAGATCACATGAAAAGTCCATAACACAACTTACGATAGGACTTACGTCCGCGTTTTATTTTTTTTCCCGGTTTTTTTTCCCGCGGAATGTCATCCTACGACCTACGCCGTGTCAGTTCGCTAAAAAAAATCGTCCGGCGGCGTGCGCTGTACTACGATGATACGGCATATTCGTGCGTTCGTACAAGAGTGTGCACAACGCACACACATACAGTATGCCTACTCTGCGCGAGTTTTGTGCCAAGTTTTGTGCGCCTACCAAAGGCCTACCATAAAAACGCCTACTTTTGAACCATAGTTGTTCACGGCGATTAGTGCGAACGTACCGTACGCGACGAATTATACGTAACAAACGCATTGAACCTTTTGATCAAATCGTAAAAAATCGTTAATGAATTTCCTTCCGTACTATTCCGTACATAAAAAAAAAAAAAAACTATTACATATAACGCAGTTTGCAAGTCTTTTCAGTTAAATGAGCGGTAAAACAATAAACCCTTTATATTTTTATCACACACGATCTCAGTATTGAAACTTTTTCACCAACCGGTAGTCCAGTCGTCCACCTTAGGATACGCTGCGGACGCGACATACCTAGGTTTGAATGTCACGAAGGTAAAATTTTATGAAATTTCGCTAGGTTCGAATGTCACAAAGGTAAAATTTTGTGAAATTTCGTCTGTCCGAGCCTATCTGACAGACAGACATGGCCGCCTTCTGTCTGCCTTCTTTCTCTATCTCGCAGACAGCGCATTACTCCAAAAAAAAAAATACAGACCAAGAACTAATGACATTTACCCACTCCTCTCCTCGATTTCTGGGCATGATTGCTTTTGTCGAAGTCCGGAGGCGAGGATAGTCAAAAGCTTGGGAGGGAGGAGGGTAGGATATGGGGAAGCGGCTTCCTCGCGGTTACGTTTTCAATGTTCCATGGCGTCTTCTTTCAAAAAAAATTGAAGAAGACGCCTGTACAAATTTCAAATTGAACGCGCGAAATTATCGTGACGTTCAACGTCTCTTTTCGAAAATGTCCGTACATTTTCGATTCTAAAACGTACAACTTCCGTGGTATTTCTGTTCAGTTCACTAAACAGAAAGTACCAATAACTACGACGCATATTTCCCGTTTTATTCCGTACATATCCGTAAAACAATTTTCAGTTACAGTAATTTGTTTACAGGTTTCCGTAAATACTTCAGTTTCAGTTTACAGTAGACGTTTTTTAACGATTTTTTCAAAAGTCACGAATTATACGTTTCAATCGTAAAAAAGGAAAAAATCGTGCGATTTTAACAACTATGTTTTGAACTATGGTCTGAATCGACAATTCTTGGAAGCATCTTAATGAGAACCTGCTATTCTGTTAAGAACATCTGAACCGTTAGATTCTCAGAGCACATGACGCGATATTAGCGTAGTACATCGTGGCCGCTAATCTACTAGTTAGGGCGCTTTCTGTCTCCTATCATCTGTACCGTCAAATTTTCAGAGTACATAACACGTGAAAATTATAAATAAGTACAATAAAAAATTGAGCCGTTGATTCTGAAATACCGTACTTCATCAAGCTATTGGCTAATGTGACTTCTTACACGTTTTGCATCCACCGTCATCAAAAGTCAGGGTTGAAGGCATAGTTCATAATTCATATGTCTGAAAATAATTGGAAACACTATATGGGTTTTATATGCATATTATATGGCTGGATTTGCGTATAGTACACATATAGTACGAAGAAATTATATGTAGTATTTCCATAGTTTTAAAACTCATTTTACGCACGATTCAAACGCGCTTACAATACGTAGAAACTGGAGAGGTCGATTTGAAAAAATCGTAAAAACCATTAATGAATTTTTGTCCATAAAATTTCGTACATATAAAAAAATTGAATTGAACATGTACCGCATTGGGCGTTTTCCGTTCAACGAGCGGTAGAAAATTTTAATTATTTATATAACTATCCCACCCAGTGCTTGAATCGGAACATCTATATCAATTGGTTTCCGAAGACGTCTTTCAGGGTGGTACTCCCATAGCACATTCTCACCGGAAATTAATTCACTTTCGCAACAGACAGGCGTTCGAATAATGTACGACTTTCCGAGCACCGATTTGTTGTTCTGTCACTTTCGCAACAACCAAGCGTTCGAAAAATGTACTACTTTTCGAGCACCAACTTTGTTGTTCTCGGAAGTTCCCAAAAAACCGTACAATAGAACTTCCTCATAATATTTAAGGATATTAAAGTCGGGTTGCGGTTGCGTCTTTCTTTGAAACTGGCCAACGGTAAATCCAAAAGCTGACGAAGCGAAAACAACATCCGAACGGCTATTTCATTGTTTTCGTGCAAAAAAAATAGTCATACTTTGAACCAAGTTTTTTAAACTGCAAGTTTGTTTTCGCGCCTATGTTTGATGACGTCGAAGCGTGTGACGTGTCACAGGACACCTTCAATCAGAGTTTGGTGCCAAAATTTTGGTGTGAACAAGACCCGTATTCCAATGAGTTATGGGAAAATCATCGGAATGGGCAAAAAGTTACAAATGCTCTGATGGGAATAGGCTATCAGAATCTATAGGACCACGTTCGAATCCTGGACAATATTTCCTTTTTGTCATAATAATATTGTCGTGGCGTATGTAATGGCGTCTTCCTTCAAGATTCGCTTTCAAGTTTTCATAGCGACTTCTTTTCAAAAATTTGAAGAAGACGTCCGTACACATTTTGAACTTACTGGGCGCAAATAGCGTGACGCCGCAACGTCTCTTTTCGAAATTGTCCGTAGATGTAGGATAAAATTCCGTACATATTCGTGAACAATTTGTTCAGTTTACATAACAGAAAATACCGATACGTGCATCGTATCTTGTCGTCAACTTTCGTACAATTTACGTAAAAAACCGTACAGTTACCATGATTTGTCTATAGGTCACCGTAAATTGCCCGTTTAAATTTACAATTCACGTTTTTTGCATTTTTTTCAAAAGTCATGTATAATACGTAGTAATTGGAAAAAATGAAAAAGTCGCGCGATTCGAACAACTATGAGTATTTCCAATCGTTCTCGCTTATTTGACGACGGTTCAAGGTGTGCTTAGGGCCGCCCAGTTTTAGTGTGTAGAGTGTAGGAATGAAGGTCTGAAGCCTTGTACTTTGAGGGCTAGAAATTGTCATAATTTTCAATCATCGTTGTGAGTACACTATTAAATGTACATATGTTTAATTCCCAGATTGTCCTTGTTTGAAATAGTGTTTACTGCCAACTTTCGGTCTCTCTATTTCTATTTGAAATCCTGAATATTGTATTTTGTTGTTTTGTGGTTTTAAAAAGCAGGGGACTGTCGTGATTGTTACATGCGAATCTTTATAGCTACACCGCGAATCGTAATTAAATTAAATAACTATAATTCGGTCGCCCTAAATTTCGACTCTATCGCCTTAATTAAAGTAAATGATTATAAAATTTTCATTATACTATTTACGGTAAGGTTTAATTAGCGTAAAAAATTATAATATAGGTTCGTTTGAAATAGTGTGGAGTATGGACGACGTCTGACCGTGCAAAATTGTACTTTTATAAATTAAAAGGTACAAATATTGATTTAATAAAATCGCGCTTGCACATGAAATCGCACTAAACAAAAAAATCAATCACATAAAAAAAAAGCCGTTCGCATATCTCTCGTCCGTCGACAGCATCGTGGTCAGTGTGAACATTAACTGATATTCAGCGCGATAAATAGTACTAGCGTCATAATGACGTCAAACTATACAGACTGACATATTTTGTATTTCTACGTAATTTAGTGTTCATAATTACAGCGCGGATAATTAGTGCCGACATGACCCAATATAGAGTACTTAAATTAATTAGAGTAAAATTCCTCTGTGAAAAATATATTTTACACAAATTAGTGTTCATAACTGTAATTGTTTTTTTTTGTTTTTTTACTCTAATATTTTTTTACTCTAATTACGATTCGCGGTGTACACTGTACAGTAAATCAGCGTGAAGATTCGTCTCTTAGCGATTTCGAATACAATTGTACAGCAGAAAAGCTGAAGACAGCTGGAAAACCTACAAATATTTATTATGTACACTGCAGAATCTCGAAATCTATTAATCTAGTGGATAAATTTTTGTTTTCGAAGCTAGAATCAGACTGACCAATAAAAGTTTCCGCGTAGTGGGTTTCATATTGATTCTGCCACACAATTTGCCTATTGTCAGAATATATCAGATATTTACGGATTTTACGGTTACATTCGGTGTAAGATATTTTGTCATTTTCGCCACGCCGGTCGCTTTTAAATGTTTTCCGTCCAAATTTTTAATGAACAAAAGTTTATAGTTTACATCTAGACAAAATTTCAGGCTGATTTGTAGAAGTCATAGAGATTCGCATGTAAACTCCCCTTAAACCAATGATGTCAATTTAAACCTCGTTAGTCCTCAAGCTACACCGCGAATCGTAACTAGAGTAAATTACTCTAATTCGGTCGCTCGAAATTTCGACTCTATGACATCAAATAGAGTAGACGATTCTAATTTTTTCATTATTCTATTTAAGGTAAAGTTTAATTAGCGTTTTTTATTCTAATATAGGTTCGTTTCAATGAGTGTGGAGTACGGACGACTTCCGACCGTGCAAAATTGTACTTTATTAAGTAAAAAAGTACAAATAATGATTTAATACAGGCCGTTTTCATGTAACGGCGTTCTAACAAACCGCGTAGTGCAAACGCCATAGTGACGATAAACTGTACGTTTTGCCAAATTCTGTACAAATACCTTATCTACAGTAGAGGATATTAGCGTGCCAAATTAGAGTACGTAAATAAATTAGAGTAAACTTCATAGTTGAAAAAGCTCTATCACATAAATTAGCGTTAATTACTCTAATTGCTTTTTTTAATTTTTGTACTATAATTTTTTCATTACTCTAATTACGATTCGCGGTGTACTGATATTCTGAATCGTGGCTACTTTACTTTGGGACACAAACTAAAGCGTTTCTATACATCTAAAGGTAATATCGGCTACCGTTTTTTAAGGGAATTGATCACGACAGTGATTGTTTTGGTTGCGCACAGTCACTTACGTCATTTTGTAAAAAAATGTACATTTGAAGTACACACAGGTAGTGTTGGGTATCGAGGACCTATTGCCGATATTCGATATATATCGAATTTCAGGTACCCGATAATCGGTATATCGCTTCGATATATCGAAAACCAAATTATCGCGATATATCGTCGATACATCGTATCGTTGATATATCGAAACATAAAAAAATCAAAATTTTCATTTTTTCCAAAACCAAAGTGGGGCGATATCGTACGGTTTTCCGTACTATGACTGTACGGACACCCAAATTTTTGCGATATATATCGCGATAATTTATGTTGGTCCTGGTACGATATATCGAGGAATCTGCTCGGTCGATATTCGATATATCGAATATCGAACTTATCGCGATATGAATTTACTCGATACCCAACACTACACACAGGTACAAATAAAGCACCCTTGACTACAAATTTGACGGTCAATCGGTTGGACAACTTTGACTTTCGAAATATCGTTGGCACACTCAACGTGCATCTGGTCGTTATATTTAGGGACTATTTGCTATGTATTGATTTCAGGTGTACTTTTTCTTTATCATTGTAATGAGTAGTGAGTGAGTGAGTAGAGTTAGGAAATATATAACAAAGATGTGATCAGTGTGAGTGTGAGTGAGAATAAGTGATTATTTTGTTTTTTTTATCTATTTTTTCAGAGGATGTTGCTTATATCGGAGGGGATATTTGATTTAAGGGATGAGCTTCTTCGAACAGTACGAAGGTTTGCAATGAGAAAATGATATGCTATATCAATATCTTCTTCAAGAAATTAACTAGTTGTTATGCAATATGATAGAGGGGATACTTATAGAGATATTAAAGAGAAACAAATAGGGCAAGGGTCAAACCTTTACTTTCTTCAACAAAAAGTAACAAGTAGTAGTCGACGAATAAAATGTCCATTTCGTGTTTGTGGGTACGAAAAGAATGACACATGGGAATTATCCACCAAAATACCACAACACAATCACAAAAAATCCCCACATATCATGGCACACCCGATGTGTCGACGGATGGATAACAGTGATATTGAAAAAGTTACACATTTTTTAAGTCTGGCGCAAAACCGAGGCAAGTTGTGAGCTCTTTAAGATTAGGGGATAAACCATGTTACGCCAAAGCCAAAGATATTTACAATTTACGGCTACAAATAGGTAAACTTGAACTAAGAGGTAAATCATCTATTGTAGCTCTTATAACTGAATTAGAAACTTCAAAAATGTTCATATGTGAGTATGAGCTAGATGATGACCATCATATCTCTCATCTTTTCATAGCTCCAAAAACATCGGTTAATATGCTAATGAGAAATCATACATGTATTTTATTAGATTGTACATACAAAACAAATCGTTTTTAAATGCCATTATTACACGTAGTAGGTTGTCGTCGCCGAATAATAAAACTTTTAGCATATGTTTTGTCTTTTTGAGTTTAAAAAAACTAGAGGATTATAAGTGGGCTTTGGAGCAATTAGTTAAGTTGTTTCAAAAAGACTCTTTTCCACAAGTGTGTGTAACAGGCCGTGAACTAGCATTAATCAATGCTTTGGAAATAGTATTTCCTAATGCCCAAAAACTCCTTTGTCAGTGACACATCAATAAAAATGTCGTAGCTAAATGTAAACTTGATTTTAGTGGTTCAGACGAAGAATGGGGGACCTTTTATCAAACATGGAATGAAGTTATACAAGCAAAGTCTGTGGAAGAATTTGAGGTTGTGTGGGGAAAGTGTAGCAACTTACTTTATGACAATCAAAAAATATTGTTATATTTGGAGGATATATGGTTTCCTTGGAAATAGCGTTTTGTGAGCGCATGTGCGGACCGTTGTCTACACCTAGGTAGTAAATCCACATCTCGGGTGGAGGGGGCTCATGCCACGTTGAAGTTTTATTTGCAAACATCTACTGGTGAGTTTTTTGTTTATATATATTATTATTTTTTTACTTTTTGTATGCTCATTGTATGTTTGATTAGGTTGTGTCATCATTGTTTTTTTTTATGTATTAAAACAAGTTATTTATTCATGTGACAAGGACATGATCGTTAAGTGACCAATTAGTGTGGATTTATACATATTTGGTTTTAAAATTCGATTTTTGTTCTATATGATGATTAAATGAATGAATATTACGCACATTACTAATGGTGGTTAATCGAATCGAATATTTATAAAAATGGTTAAATGAATATTTTTTATATTAATCATGGTTGTTGATTTAATTAAATCCACACTAGTTTTAGTGTTTGAGAAAATGTCATCCATGTTGATATTGATAATTTAATGAATGAAATTTGTAGACAACATGGTGATGAAACAAATGTAAACCATTGGAGAGTACTACCCGCAATATTATTGGTGGTTGAACAAACATATTTCACGTTGATATTGATGATTGAACGAATGTAATCCACTATACCAATAATAACTAAGTTCAACCAATCTATAGTAGTAATGGTTTACTCTTATGATATGTGCATTACAAACACAATTTAGGTGTATGTGTATTTGAATTTAAAAACAAAAAATAAGTAATTTTGTTCTAGTTACAATACAATTACATGTTATTAATTAAATGTTAGTACATGTTCCTTAGTTATTGATCAAATGACATTTTATAGTTGTTCCAACTATAGATCTATTAGTTTATACAAAGATAAAGTGCTACTTTTTAATTGTATGTCTCACTTACTTCAAAAGTATCGCAAGTTTATGTAGGTGATTTACGTTGTGTTGTGGAGAAAATTGAAATGATGGTTACAAACCAATATCAAGAATTCAACGGAAGTATTGCATCTGATGCCGTGAGGATTCCACATTTTGTTCGAGAAACATTTTTTCCAGTTTGACAGGTCACGTGTCAAATTTTGCGTTACAAATAGTAAGTAAATTATTTACAAGGTTTTTGGTAAAATAATTAAAATTTGTTCAGTTTCTAATAAAATTCTCTCCAAGTGAAAACAATTTTGATATTCATTTCTAAGAAAATTCTCTCTTAATGAAAGCCATTTTGTTTTTGAGTATTGTTATAATATTTACAATTAAAAAAGTGTTACAATTCTTTAAATCTTGTCTTAAACTTGAGTGTTAAAAAAAAACTTTTTTTTTCTTAACATTTGAATATATTTTAATGATTTTAATGTAGCCTTTATATTTATCACATTTTATTGTTTTTGATTTACTTTTCTCTTTACAGGTTAATAAAGAATATGAGCTTACCAACAAGAGTTTGGAGAGTGGTTGTGATTTGGCTCCTTGTACACATACTTTGAGGAGTACTATGGGGGTCCAATGCAGTCACTTCCTTCTCAATTTACTAAAAAAAATGAAAGCATTTTTCTACATCACATTGACAAACATTGGTATCTTCATCCACTTGAAATTTAGAAGATATTGAAAAAGATAAAAACTTCGAAACGCATGAAAATGGGAATTTTTCCAAACTTTTACAAGCTTGGGAAAAATTGCAAAAAAAAAAAAAATCTTGGAACGTACATTATCAAAAGTATGCAACAACCCTATTAGATAAAATTGCGAAGACAAAAATGCACCCAGTTTTTGACCCAAAAAAACGAAACGTTCGCGGTCGCCCAGTAGGCGCAAAAAAGAATATGGATTCCTCAACGAAACGGGACCCATCATGTTTAGAGCACGTGGAAAGAAAGTCATTTATTATAAAATGTTCTTTTTGTAAAAAGACGGGGCACAATTCAAGAAAATGTCCGATTATGTCAAACCAAAGTTCTCAATCCAACGAATGGAATGGCAATGATGTTCCTCAATCAAACGAAAGGATCAACATACACAACTCTAATTTAGCAGAAGACGTGGCCAAACAAGGCTTTGATTCAAATGAATTGGCGGGGAAGAAGGGTTCACAATCAGAAAGGATCAACATACACAACTCTAATTTCCTAGAAGACGTGGCCAAACAAGGCTTCGATTCAAATGAATTGGCGGGGAAGAAGGGTTCACAATCGAACGAAGGGGCGACTAATGAAAACTCTCAAATGAAAGATGGCGTTGCCAAACAAAGCTCTCAATTGGACGAAAAGGTAAACAATGGGAGTTTTAAATTCTTTGACCGTGCCTTTACATTTAACATTTTGTTTGGCAAATTTACACGATATTATGGCTAACGGTAATTGTGGTTTTAGGGTTGTTGCATCCCAATTGTATGGTACACCGTCGATCGTATTTAGCGTGTATGTTTTTTTCGCCACTGAAAACATCTTTACTCCATACACATTTGTCTGGTCTTAAATTTGAGACCGGCAATCGATAGCTGAGAATACAACCTTTCAATCGCAACCGTCAAATCCACAATCCGACATGTATGTACGGAGAAAAGATGTTTTAAGAGACAAAAAAGCATACACGCTAAATACGATCGACGGTGTACTGTACTTTCAGTACGGAATAAGGAATAGTCCTTGAAGTACGGATGGATAAATATCGGGTATCGGTAGGTCAAAAAAAGGTACATATTGGTGATCAGTAAAAGTCTACCGATACCCAACACGAGTTATTACCACTTTTTGCTTGCGCCTTCGTTCTTAAAGTCGATGAAAAGTAAGTGCACGATTTGTTTAATTTTTTGTTCCTTGCGCTTAATGTTGTGCAAGACATGAGATGAAGAAGCACAATAGGTCTTTCTTCCTACACCCATTTTTCCGGATTTTTTTACCTACGCACACGTCGAGCAAAAGACAAAAACTAGCACTAGAAAGCAATAGTTGAAAAAAGTATCTTAACAATTCGCTTTCTTGAATCATAACAAGTTTTTGACCCATGGGATGAAATAATGAGATGGGTTGTGCAAGCTCCAAGAGGGATATCTTACAACCGAGATAGGGAGTGAGTGTGGGAGAACGAGAGGTGAAGGGAGAGGGAATGGGATCAAGAGAGCGAGAGGAATAGGGATAAAGAAAATTAGAGGGAGATGGAGAGGGAGGGGGAGAGAGGTGAAGGAGAGGAAGAGGGAGAGGGAGATGGAGAGGGAGAGGGAGAGGGAGAGAAGGAGAGGGAGAGAAGAAGGAGAGGGAGAGGGCGAGGTCAAGGGAGAGAGAGAGAGCAACGGATATAGAGAGGGCAAGAGAGAGGGTGAAAGATAGCGAGGGGGAAAAGGCAAGGACGAGCGGGGGGGAAAAGTAAAGGGAGGGAGAGGAGGAGAGGGAGAGGGAGAGGGAGGGATAGGAAAAGGGAGAGGGCAGGGAGAAGGGAGGTAGAGAATTCCGGAGAGCGAGAGACTGTAGTGATAGTGAGGACAAGGGTTTGCAAGATGGAAATGGAAAGGAAGCGAGCGGAGAGGGAGAGAGAGTGAGCAAGAGGTGGAGATGGTTGACTCGCAATTAAACTCGAAATTTTTAAAATTTGTCTTCCTGCTCATATATTTTTCACCACTGATTTTCAGTTAATTCAAAAACTTCTAATCATTTGAATAAATTTTAAATCAAGTTAGAAGGTTTAATTACGGGCAAAACGCTAATCTAAAGTTACTCTCTTATCCTCAAGTTGAGTTTATAGTTTATATACTAAATATATATTTAAAAATATTTTTATTTCAGGTGATAATTTATTTTATATTCAATCCGACGTGCTTCCAAATTTTCATAAGGGTCACCAGTAATTTCCTTTAAGACTTGTTAAAATATTACTACGGATTCTCGCATTTTTTCAATACATATGAAATAACGAGCAAAAAAAAACGCAAACCTTGAAAAATTAGAATACCACCACAAAGTAAACCTAGTGAAGAAAACAACAGACCTACAGGGAGGAGGAGAAAGAGAAGGAGAGAGGGGGAGGGAAGAGGGAGAGGAGGAGGGATGGGAAATGGGGGAGGGAGAGCGAGAAGGGAGAGGGAGAAGGAAAGGGAGAGACTGAGGGAGTGGGCGAGGCGAGGAGGGAGAGGGAGAAGGAAAGGGAGAGACTGAGGGAGAGGGCGAGGCGAGGAGGGATTGGCAAGTAAAGAGGGAGAGAGAGAGAGAGGAGTGAGCAAGAGAGGGAGAGGGAGAGCGAGAGGGATAGGGGAAAGAGAGGGAAATGGGGGTGGAGACAGGGGTGTTAAGATTTCTGTGTTCATTTTCATCGAAGGACCAAAAAGTCAAACTTGGTCAAAGTTACGTGAGAGAGAAGTTACTTGAGAAAGAATCAACCGAAGTCTTGTAATCGTGAAGGTACATTTGGTAGACGTCAAGTGACGTTACTTAGACGTCAAGTGACGTTACTTAGACGTCAAGTGACGTTACTAAGACGTCAAGTGACGTTACTTAGACGTCAAGTGACGTTACTTAGACGTCAAGTGACGTTACTTAGACGTCAAGTGACGTTACTAAGACGTCAAGTGACGTTACTTAGACGTCAAGTGACGTTACTTAGACGTCAAGTGACGTTACTAAGACGTCAAGTGACGTTACTTAGACGTCAAGTGACGTTACTTAGACGTCAAGTGACGTTACTTACATAGTAATATAGTTAAAAATACAAATTCTGACAATTCGTACATTGTCGCATACTTTCACAGTAATTAATTCCTAACTCTAATTTCGGTTTTTTAGGGGTGTAGGCAATACGCGACAAATAAATGTACACTAAAACAGGTACATGTACGAAATCTTTTGATTCACAGGGCAGTTTTTCGTGTGATAGAAGATATTTTTAAAAATATTTGTACATGTATAATTCAAAAGTACATTTTTATACAAACCGACACGTTCCGTACTCCACACTAATAAAAATATACATAAATTAAAATGGTCTACACTAATTGTTCATCTGGTAATTAGCGTACAGGAAAAATTAGTATCGTTTACCCTATTTTAGGTAAAACCCTCAAATTTTAGGAGCGCCGAATTAGTGTTCAACAAGCTAAATACGATCGACGGTGTAGTGAACACAATTGGGTTCTAGTACGAATTTGGATGATCGAACATCTTCTTGCGAATCGTGAGCATTATGAGGATTTGTTTGGAAAAAATATTTACGAAAAATTGCACTGAAGATTGGACCATCACATCGGAGTTGCAAAAAAATGTAAATGGTTCTCAACCCTAGAAATGCCAATACTACTCGCTACTTAATTGGAAAGGATTGTTGTTATTATCTCACAAAATATCGTGGGTAGTAATACGTATATTCCATACGCAAAATTCAGCGATCAACCTCCTATTTGTTTGGTGTATGTCAACAAGAATCACTTCCAAGTGGGTGTCTTGGGAGGTGGAGTTTTACCTCCGGTGGAGCCACAATGGCTTGGAAGGAATCGTGATTCGTGTATGGTGCGAGATGGTTGGAAGTTTTAAACCCTCGTTTTCAAATTGGAACAATCACTTGAAGGTACATGTTTGTGTTGAACCTTAACTTTTTATGCGTTAAAATCGCATTGTTTGGATGTATTTGTGGTATGAATGAACCATTTGAAAGCATAACCCTAAACATATAATACATGCATGTGAGGTGACGGTTGTAGTATGTATGTAAAGTGCAATTAATTGCAATTGTTACATTTTCTTAATTTATTACAAACTATCACTGATTTTTTGGTTTTTTTTATTGCAGGAAATATACAACGATGAAATTTAAGAAGTACCATCGAACATTTTCTATTATTTATTTTGGCGTTATTTTCTCATGTTTCTTGTTTTCATTTTTTCCTCATTTGGAGGAGTGACAATTTAGAAAGAGTAATTGGTTTTCTTTTTGTTCATTAACTTTTTTTCAATGTATAAGGCTTTTAATTTGACATTTTGAAAAGATTTTAAAATGTATGGTTGTCAAAAGCTTATATTTACATTTTTGAATTCAAAAAACAATTGCAAATGTGTTAGTTGTTTATTTTTATTGAAGGTTTAAAAGTGTTTATACCAAAAAATGAATGCTTGGCCTAACTTTTAATACCAGCAAAATGCCCATTCTTGCTGCCTTTTTCACAATTTCTTCACATTGCATTATCCTTTGTTTATTATAATGATAAGAAAGCGCCTCAATCTTACTACCATTTTCTGAATATACTCACATTGCATTATTCCTTGCTAAGTGAAACTAGTGTATCACTTGACTAGAATGGTTCTTATGTGTGCTATTTTTATTTTTTGTTCTTATATAGTCTTAACGCTTAATCTAGAGCAGTATAAAACCCTAAAATTTTCAAAAACACTATATGACCGAAAAATAATAAGCAAATCCTCTTAAACCTCAAAACATATCCAAGGTTGTTTTTTTGGGTCAAATCGTTGCATATTCCACTATTGAGTGTTCTTTGCCAATAAGAGCCACCCAACCATATGGAACTCAAGCGTTGCAAAAACTTTGAAATCAATAGATAGCAAACATTCCCTAAATATAACAACCAGATGCATGCTGAGTGCGCCAGCCATAGCCTGCAGCATCAAGCTACCTCTACTCTCCTAAATGTGCTCTTTGTAAATTGAAACGAAATGTGGCAGGATGAGATGTGGCAGTATCGTTACAGGATCGGCCGTACACAAGTATTGCCGATTCGGCGTACACATAAAATATTTCCACAGACGAAAAACTGGTGAGTCAACCGACCGTAACCGCCCGACCCCCAAAATTTGGCAACCGAATCCGTTCCGGATCCGGCGCGGGCGGTCGGTTAACGGTCGGTCACGGTTTCGGTTGACCGTTTGCGACCTCTGACTGAGGGTCTGATGCGAACCGAACAAAACATTTGACGGCGCGATTTCGGCCGACGCCGATTCGCCCAATATCCTATCATTTCGTTGTCGATGTAAGACTGTTGATTCGTATATAGTGTGGCTCGATTTCGTCGCGCGTGACGACGCGCATTTTTTTCATTTAATTTCAAATGATATGGTTCGTTTTATTATAACAGTTTATTTCGTTTCGTGCGTTATAATATTTATGTACGAAACTTATAGTACTTCAGTTTAGAATTGTTTCGTTTCACTATGCGTCTAAGTTCAATGTAACGATTACACGATTAAATTTCAATTTTGCGGCTAAAGGTCAAGTTCCATCAGTCGTTTCTGTAATCGTACGACCAACTCTACGGGCCGGGTTGATTGAGTTGACGTTCCATCACGAAGAGTCTGTAATCCACGTGTTATACATTGAGTGGCACCACGTAGGTTTTGACCGGATATATAAAATATTTTAAAAATCTTCACACCGACAAATTTCACTTAAAATCTTCAATTGCGTACCATGTACTTGCTTACCAAATCATTATACGACAAAACTTTTGTACTTTTTGCAAACGCCAGTCTTTAACGCCAGCTCATTGTTTAGGGTTCGTGTTTTCGAACATGACGAAAATCCTTTGCTGAAAATAGTGTGACGAAAGAAATTTCGCGACGAAGGACCGTTTCAAGATACTTTTTTAATTTTCAGTTGCATTTTGAAACGTACATACCATGTGCAAATTTCGTCAATTTTTGTTGGTTTTCCATCGTGACACGTAGCTTATTTGTGTAGCGTGTCACGATTTTTTTTTTCTGTATCTGCCAACCCACTTCTTACAGGTACGTTGGCAGCTACAGAGAAAAATGAAGCAAACGCCTCGCGGATGAACATCTGACGGTCAGTATTACCTCCAAGACCTTTGGAGAGTATTGGCAAGATTCTGTGTAATGTTGTTTCGCGTATAAAAACAAAATAAGCAGTACAAATTAGTACGGATAGTCGCGAATATCTGTAAACTACCCCACTTTTCGACTTGTGGAACTTGACCCTAAGTGCTCTCACCGTGGAGCTCACATAACGACAAAAAGTGACTGTCTGCATTTGTTACCGTAAACGTTCGCCGGCCCGTGTGAATTGCTAAATTTATTATGACGGTCGACGTTCGCAAGCGCGACATAATTTTAAGCGGTTGAAAAATATTTTCAAAGTCAAAGTTGTTCAACCGATTGACCGTCAAATTTGTACTCAGCGGTGCTTTATTTGTACCTGTGTGTACTTCAAACGTACGCTTTTTGACAAAATGACGTAAGAGACTGTCTGCAACCAAAACAGTCATTGTCATTATTAATTCCCTAATTTTATCGTTCATGTAAGGACAATTTTGAAAAGAGACGTTGCAAAGTCACTCTATTTGCGCGCGGTAAAATTGAAATGTGTACGAATGTACGAATATGTACGAAGAAAAATTCATTAACGACTTTTACGATTTTTTCAAATTGTTCAATGCGTTCGTTACGTATAATTCGTCATGATTGAATCGTTCGCACTAAAACGGTTTGAACAACTATGCTTATGGGCAATAATCACGATAGTATAATACGAGTTTCACTTCCAACCATAGTTGTTCAAAACACATTTTACGCACGATTCAAACGCACGTACAATACGTAGAAACTAAAGAGGTCGATTTGAAAAAATCATAAAAATCGTTAATGAATTTTTGTTCGTACAATTCCGTATATACAAAAAAATTGAATTGAACGTCTACTGCAGTTTGGGCATTTTCCGTTAAACGAGTTGTATAAAATTTTAATTATTTATACAACTACCACACCTACTGCGTGAATCAGAACATCTACATCACTTAGTTTTCGACAACATCTTTTAGGGTAGTGTCATGATCTTTTTTGCACTCGCGTCTTTTGTCTCCACTTTTTACCACTCAAACTTGTCTCTGTCTTTTGTCTCTCCGTCTTTCGTCTTTGTCTTTTGTTCTACAGTTCCATTTTTTTGCACTCGCGTCTTTTTTTGCACTCGCTTTTTTGAACTCCGTATTTTTTTGCACTTGCTTGTCTTTCATTCTTCAATTCCACTTTTTGCACTCGCGTCTTTTGTTTCTATTTTTTGCACTCGGAACTTTTTTGCACTTGTATTTTATTATACTGTCCCACTTTTTTGCACTCGCGTTTTGTTTCTTTCGTCTCTGTCTTTCGTTCTACTGTTCCACTTTTTTGCACGCGCGTGTGTTCCATTTTTTTGTTGCACTCCGTGTGTTCCACTTTTTTGCACTCGAGTGTCTGTCGTTCTAGTGATCCACTTTTTTGCCCTCGCGTCTTTTTTTTCAGTCACGTGTCTTTCGTTCTACCTTTCCACTTTTTTTAAGTTTTGTCTCTCCGTCATTCGTCCGTCTTATCTCTATCTTTCGCCTTTGTCTTTCATTCCACTGCTCAATTTTTTGCACTCGCATCTTTTTTTGCACTCGTTTTTTTGCACTCGCGTGTCTTTCGTTCTACTCTTCCACTTTTTCGCACTCGCGCCTTTTGTTTAGATTTTTTTGCACCCGCGCCTTTTGTTTAGAATTTTTTGCACTCGCGTCTTTTTTTGCACTCGCTTTTTTGAACTCTATCTTTTTTTGCACTTACGTGTCTTTCGTTCTACAGTTCCATTTTTTTGCATTTGCATCTTTTGTTTCCACTTTTTTCCACTCGTAACTTTTTTGCTTTTGTCTTTCGTTCGACTGTCACAATTTTTTGCACTTGTCTTTTGTTCTACTGTCCCCATTTTTTGGACTCGCGTGTCTTTCGTTCTAGTGTTCCATTTTTTTTTTACTCACGTGTCTCATATTACGTTTCTGTCTTTTGTTTTACTGTTTCACTTTTTTGCACTCGCGTGTGTTCCCCTTTTTTGCACTCGCGTGTCTTTCGTTCTAGTGTTCCACTTTTTTGCACTCGCGTCTTTTTTTGCATCGTTTTTTTGCACTCGCATTTATTTTTACACTCGCGTGTCTTTCATTCTACTGTTCCACTTTTTTGCACTCGCGTCTTTTGTCTGTCCATCTTTCGTATCTATCTTGTCTTTGTCTTTCGTTTATGTCTTTCGTTGTACTATTCCACTTTTTTGCACTCGCATGACTTTCATTCTACTGTTCCACTTTTTTGCACTCGCGTCTCTTTTTGCACTCGTGTGTCTTTTGTTCTATTGTTCCACTTTTTTGCACTCGCGTCTTTTAACTCTATTTTTTCGCACTAGGAACTACACCCGCGTAACTTTCTTTCTACCATTCCATTTTTTTGCACTTCCGTCTTTTTTTTAACCTGATTTTTTGCATTTTCGTCTTTTTTTGCACTCGCGTGTCTTTCTTTATACTATTCCACTCTTTTGCACTCGCGTCTTTTGTTTCTACGTCTTTCATCTCTGTCTTGTCTCTGTCTTTTGTCTCTCCTTGTTTCGTCTATGTCTTTAGAACTCTGCACTCGCGTCTTTTTTTGCACTCGCTTGTCTTCCATTCTACTGTTCCATTTTTTTGAACTCGCGTCTTTTATCTCCGTTTTTTTATACTCACGTCTTTTATCTCTCTGTCTTTTGTCTATGTCTTGTCTTTGTCTTTACACTCGCGTCTTTTGTCTCCATTTTTTTGCATTTGCGTCTTTTGTCTCTCCGTCTGTCTTTGTCTATTCGTCTTTCGTTCAACTGTTCCACTTTTTTGCAATCGCGCATGTTTCGTTCTACAATTCTATTTTTTTGCACTCGCGTCTTTTTTTGCATTCGCTTTTTTGCACTCGCCTTTTTTTTCACTCGCGTGTCTTTCGTTCTACTATTCCACTTTTTTCCACTCGCGCCTTTTTTTGCACTCATTTTTTTGCACTCGCGTCTTTTTTTACACTCACGTCTTTTTTTGCACTCCTTTTTTTGCACTCTTTTTTTTGCAATCGCATATTTTTCTGCTCTAGCGTGTCTTTCGTTCTGCTGTTCCACTTTTTTTTCAGTCGCGTCTTTTGTCTTTTCTTTTTTGCACTTGCGTCTTATGTCACTGCGTCTTTTGTCTTTGACTTGTCTTTGTCGTTTGTCTCTTTGTCTTTCGTCTTTTTCTTTAGAAATTTGCACTCCCGTCTTTTTTCCACCTTTTTGCACTCGCTTTTTTGCATACACGTATTTTTTTGCACTCGCGGGTCTTTCATTCTACTATTTCACTCTTTTGAACTCGCGTTCTTTGTCTCCATTTTTTTGCACTCGCGTCTTTTGTCTCTTTGTCTTTCGTCTCAGTCTTCTCTCTGTCTTTTGTCTCTCTTTCTCTTGTCTTTCGTCTCTTGTCTCGTCTCCGTCATTAGAACTTTACACTCGCGTTTCTTATTGCACTCGCCTGTCTTTCGTTGTAGTGTTCCACTTTTTTATACTCGCGTCTTTTTTCTCCATTTTTTTGCATTCGTGTCTTTTGTCTCTCCATCTTTCGTTTATGTCTTGTCTATGTCATTGTAGTCGCATCTTTTGTCTCCATTTTTTTGCACTCACGTCCTTTGTCTTTTCGTCTTTTGTCTATGTTTTGTCTCTTTCTTTTGTCTCTCCGTCTGTCTTTTGTCTCTCTGTCTTTGGTCTCTGTCTTTTGTTTTACTGTTCAACTTTTTTGCACTCGCTCGTGTTTTGTTATAGTGTTACACTCTTTTGCATTCGCGCCTTTTTTTGCACTCGCGTGTCTTTCGTTCTACAATTCCATTTTTTTGCACTCGCGTCTTTTTATGCACTCGCGTGCCTTTTGTTCTACTGTTCCACTTTTTTTCACTCGCGTCTTTTGTCTCCACTTTTTTGCAGTTGATATTTTATCCCTCCGTCTTTCGTCTCTGTCGTTTGTGTCTTTGTCTTTCGTCTCTTTCTTTAGAATTTTGCACTCGCGTTTTATTTTGCACTCGTGTGTCTTTCATTCTACTGTTCCACTTTTTTGCACTAGCGTCTTTTGTCTTTTTTTTTTGCACTTGCGTCTTTTGTCTTTTTGTCTTTGTCTTTGTCTTTTGTCTCTCCGTCTTTTGGCTTTGTCTTTTGTCTCTCCGTCTTTTGTCTTTGTCTTTCGTTCATCTGTTCCACTTTTTTGCACTCGTATCAGAAAATTCCACTTTTTTGCACTCGCGTTCCACTCTTTTTTTCACTTTTTTGCACTTACTTTTTGGTTCCATTTTTTTGCACTCGTGTGAAAAGCATCGTGAACTTTTTTTCACTTTTTTGGACTCCCGTGTTCCATTTTTTTGCACTCGCGTTCCACATTTTTGCACTCGCGTGAGAAACATCAACGTTAGTTTTTGTTTCACTCCCCAATTTTTGCAAAATTTTTTTTTTTCACTTTTTTGCACTCGCGTCTTCCATTTTTTTTCACTCGCGTTCCACTTTTTTGCACTCCCGTGTCTTTCGTTCCACTGTTCCATTTTTTTGCACTTTTTGTTTTTTCACTTTTATACACTCACTTTTTTGCACTTTTTTGCACTCGCGTCTTTTGACTCTCCATCTTTGGTCTCTGTCTCTGTTCCATTTTTTTGCACTCGCGTGTTCCACTCTTTTTTGCACTAGCATGTTTCTGTTCAATTTTTTTGCACTCGCGTCTTTTGTCAATTTTTTTGCACTCGCGTCTTTTGTCTCTTCATCTTTGGTCTCAATATTTGTTCCATTTTTTTGCACTCGCATGTTCTACTCTTTTTTGTACTCGCATGTCTTTGTTCCACTTTTTTGCACTCCCTTGTCTTTCGTTCTACAGTTTCACTTTTTTGCACTCGCGTGAGAAGTATCAACGTTAGTTTCTTTTTCTGTCCCCAATTATTGCAAAAAACTGCCCATTTTTTCCCTCCCTCTCCCTGTATTTATTAACCCTTAATATACTATATATTTTTTTGCAAAAAACTGCCATTTTTTTCCCTCCCTCTCCCCATATTTATTAACCCTTAATTTGCCATATTCTCAACGATGACGCCTTTGAATTTCCCTTTCATCCATTCTCCAACAATATTTTTTTTTGCTTTTTTTCTTCCTAACTAACTCCCTTCCCCTTCTATCACTTCTCCTCTCCCTCTACTTTCTCCTTTGTTCATTCTCCGACATTAGTTTTTATTCATTTTTTTTTTACTAACTTCCTCCCCTTCGTCTCTTGTTTTAACTTCACCCCCCTTCTTTTTTCACACTTCCTCTCCATTCATTTTATCTTCCAAAACTATCGAAAGCAAATAAAGGCTTCCTTTTAAATTATGTTCTCTTTCAAGAAACTTTATATGAAGTGTTATAAATTTAAGAACTATTTTAAAGGATTTTTAAAAAATTAACCAATTTTTACAATTTTCTCAATCAAACTTCCATAAAAGTTTATTCGATCGTAAGATGTGTTTCCAAATAAAAGGTATTTTGTTTTCTTTAACCCAAATCTATATCACAGCCAACCATGGCGAGTCATGTAGCATCTTTTTGCACCTCGTTTCCTTTGTTTTTTACCACAAAATATAAATGAAGCTACATATACTCAAATCGTTAAATTTATTTAATACGGTTTTTTTTTTTTTCTTTCTTTCCTTTCCTTTCTTTTTAAACCTTTTAAAATTAATAATTTACTTTTTAATTATAAAAGAGATAACGAAATAATGTTTTTTTTCTTTCCGTTACACTTTTTTATATGTTTTTTTTAAACTACACAAAAATTATTTAATGAGTAACTTTTTAATTAAAAAAAAAAAAACTATTCATAAAAGAAAAAATAAGATTTAAAATAAGAATAAAAAGCAAAAACAAAAGAAAACATAAGATTAGAAATAAAAAAAATAAGGTTACAAGAAAAAACAAAAGAAAAAAACAAAAAAAAACAAAATTAATAAAAAAGTAAAATTAAGAAGAGCAAGAGGAAGAGTAAAATTAGGAGTAGGGGGGAAAAGTACGAGTAAAAACGATAAAAATAGTAGAAGAAGTATGAGGAGGAATAGCAAAAAAAAAAAAGTACGAGAAAAAACGTCAAAGTGGAAGAAAAGCGTCATCAATTCGTAAATTTTGCAAAAGTTTTTTACGATGATAATAGTTAAAAGTTAGAGCAAAACGGTCTTCTGATAAAGTTACTTAACACTATTTTTGAGAATAACATTTTTCACATGATTAATCGACAAAAAAATAAATTACATGATTAATCAATAAAAAACATATGTGAATTTTGATGTATTTGCAATTGTAAAATGTGCAATTATTTTCATTTTTTTTAGGTTTTATTTACTGAAACGCCCAAATGATAAATCTTGAATAAATGTAAAATAAAACATTTTTTTTTTTTTTAGAATTTATGTTTGAAATATGTAATGTCATTAATTATTTAGTAAGTGGTGCGGTTAACATCGTAATTACTTGAGAAATGTAAATAATCACGTTTCGTATAACTTAAAAAATACTCAATTTTTTTTTTTATGTCTGTTTTTGATTTCTTTCATGTGGTTTGTTTTTTTTGTTTTTTTTATGATTTTTTTTTGTCGAATTATAAGAAAAACTTAAAAAAAATCTTTTAGTCTGATAGGTTTTTTTTTAGTTACTTTTTTTCAGTTAATTGATTAAAATAATTGTTGCATTTCACTATTTTTTTTGATGTCAATCGTTGTATTTTTATTTTTCTCTTAATTTTACGTTCTTTTTCTTCAATTTTATTTTATAATTTAGTATTTATTAACAAATAAATGAATTTATTGTGAAACTTTTTGGTTCACTTTACAATTTTGGGTTTTTTAGATTTTTTGTTGATTTTAAACGATTGAAATGTGCTAAACTAACAATTCTTTTCGGCTGATTTTAAACAATTGAAATGCGTTAAAATAATATAACAAATGGAAAAAATCAATTTTAAAGAGAAAAAAAAAAGATTTAACGACAAAAAACTAATATAAAAGTACAAAATTAATGGAAGAAGAAAAGACAAGAAAAAATAACAAAAGTAAAAAAACACAGAAGAAAAAAGAACTTTTAAACAATATTAAAATGATACCTTTTTAATAATTTTATAAAAGTAAGTTATTATAAGTGTACTGTTTTTTAGTTAAGGAATTTATTCTGTATTTTTTTTTTGTCATTTTCAAAATTACATTTTTCATTTCAACATGATAATTTTAATAAACCATCTAAAATTAAAACTATACCCAAAAGAAATTAATACTTACTTAAAAACTTTACAAATATAAGTTTTATAATTGTTTTTTTATATAGCCATTTTTGTTGAAACATTGTTTATCTTATTCTTTGTTTTATCGACATTTATTGGCTATTTTGATTAATGAGCAGTATGTTTAGGTAGTCGTTGATGTATTTGCTAAGAATGTGTATATGAGTTTTATTTCTTTTTTGAATACGAAGCAAAAATTAGACACTAAATATAATTTAGCTTATCTTTGGCATATGTTTGGTGGTAGAACATCAATAAAGGATTTAGTTCTCTTGAAAATGCCATATCAGCCTTCGTCAACAAAGACTCCGATTTCCCTTTCAACTGTTCGACATTAACACGTTTGCTTGAGGTGAGTTCAATTTATTAGAGTTTAATGAACATTTTGCATGTTATTATTATTATCATTTTATCAAAGTTTGATGAACATTTTGCATATTATTCTTATAATTTTTTTATGTTTTCATTTAACTTATTATCTTCGTATCTTGTCATCTTGTCGCATTCTTATTTAATCATCTTATTGTCTTCTTTTGTTATCATCTTTTTTGTCGTCTTATGTTAACTTGTAACTTGTGTTTCGTTGTCTCCTTAGATATTGTATCATCACGTTGTCTTGTTAGACATTACTTCATTTTCTTTTGTTGGAGTTATATTTGAGCGGTGATTCTAAGGTTCTAATGGTTTTTAATGGTTTTTAAAAATTAAGTGGACAATTTATTCACTTTAACGGCAAGAAGTGTATTGAATGTTTTATCGATGTAATTAGTTAAGTTGACAAGTTATATAATTTTTATGTGGCTTGTTGTTTTTGTACATTTAATTTGTCTTTTTTTTATTTTGTTTGTGTTTATTTTTTTTAACATTTAAAAAAATACAATAATGCCATTCAGATGTGTTTGTTTTTTTCATTATTAGGAGCAGTTTCTTTTTTTTACTTTTTTTTTGTTTGTTTGTTATTTTTTTATTTTTTGTTTAACCATTTTTAAAAATGTTTTTTTACTATTTTTAAAATCATTTTTTTTATTATTAGAAATTATGGATTTTTAAAGAGGTGCAAAAATTGAAAGTTAAAAAAATAAAAACAAAATCATTAATTTTTTGTTTGTTCGTTATTTTTTTTGTAAATGTGTTTAAAAAAATATCATAAATATATAAACCTTACTTACTTTATTAAAAAAAAAAACCTCTAAACATATAATTTACTTATTAAAAAAATACAAAAGTTGTTGACAAAAAAAAAAAAACTAAAAAAAAAAAATAGTAATAATAATAATAGTAAATATAATTTTGTTTAAAAAATAATATGAAAAAAACAACAAAATGAAAGTGAAATTTTTAATCATGTTTAAAAACACTTTTTCAAATAAATTTTAAAAAGTGATTAAAATATTAAATAGTGTTAACTTGTAACTTTGTCTTGTTGTCTCGTTAGATATTGGGTCGTTACGTTGTTTTGTTAGACATTGCCTCGTTTTGTTTTGTTAGAGCCATCTTTTAGCGGTGATTCTAAAGTTCTAATGGTTCTTAATGAGGCTCCAACCAAAGAGGTTACTAATGAGTCTATTTTCTCTTTTCAATTTGCTTTAAAAGTTAACAGGTGAGAAATTGGCGTTTCTAAGAAATTAACACCCTAAGTGGATAGATTATCCAATTTAGAGGCAATAAGCGTATTGGATGTTGTAAAATGTGGTTTTGTTGAATGTTTTATAGACGTAATTTGTTAAGTTGATAAGCCATATAACTTTCATGTGACTCGTTTCTTTTGTACACTTGTTTTGTTTTTTTTTTTTTTTTTTTTTTTTACATTTTATAACATTTAAAAAAATACATTAATGCCATTAGATGTGTTTATTTTTTTCATTATTAGGAGTTTTTTTTTTTATTTATTTTTACTTATGATTTTTTGTTATTATTTTTTTTGACCATTTTTAAAAATGTTTTTATTATTATTTTTAAAATCATTTTTTTATTACTAAAAATTAGGATTTTTTTAGAGTTTATATGCAGAGCCACGTAGACGCTATTAACTTCATTCCTTTTGTTTTAATGCAACGAAAGTTCATCAACGACATCGTTTTTCAAAAAAACTCCACAAAATTTTGACGGTCAATGCATGTTTTTGGAATCGAGCCACTGTCGATTTTGCGTATTATTTTTAAACTACGTGGGTGGCTTTCTAAAACTATAAGTGCGTAAAATTAAAAAATATGTTATCAAAATGCCATCCGATATGAACAAAAAAAAATAACAGAAAATAGAAAAAATCTATAAATAGTTGAAGAAAGAAAAAGAGGTGGATTAATTAAAAAAATAGTGAAAAAATACGAAAATTTAAAATTGTTGACGTCTTTTTTTTACATAATATTCACTGTTGAAACACCCTATCAAATGCTGAACTTACAAAATATAAGCAAAAACATCCGTAAATGTGGAATTTATATAAACTAAACAAAATGAAAAACAAATTTACGTAAAAAATGAGACAAAAATAGCTTTCATCGTTGTAACACTCTTACAAATATGCAAAACAAAAGAAAAAATAAATAAAAATAAAACTAAAAAAAAAATTAAATAAAGAGAAAAAAAAAAAGACAAAAAAATAAATAAAAAGCAAAAAATACAGCAAATAACAAAAAGATAGAAAGTGAAGAAGAAAGAACAGAAAAAAAGAGAGTGGAAAAGAAAGATAAAAATACTTACAATTTATTATTATTATTTTTTTGTTCATAAAAATTAAGCTATTTTAGAGAGAAGGTTTAATGTTTCTTATTATTATTTTTTTTCAAAAAAATTAAGTTATGTCAGAGGGAAAGTTTAAAGTGAGTAAATTTCAAATTTACCATGGAAGATGTGGGATTTTGATAAAATTGTAAGATAATGAAAACTAAATCTTGATAAAATATCTAAGCAATTTAGTTATGTCGAGGAATGTTTAAAGTGGGTGAGGTTCAAATTTTGATAAAAAAAATTAAACTATGTAAGACGAAAGTTAAGAGGGAGTGAGTTTTGAATTTTGATAAAAAAATTTAAACTATGTTTCAAATTTTGATAAAAAAATGTAAGTTAAATTAGAAGAAAGTTTAAAGTGAGTGAGTTTTGAATTCGTTGTCACATTTATAGTAAACAAATAGGGAATTAAACCCGAATGTCGCAAAGTTTTTTTTTTGTTTTTATTAAAAAAAATTACAAACCGACGCGATGATTGTGATCGTGTGATCAGAGTTTTTTCAATAAAAAAAACAAAGTTCAAAAGAAGCGACAATAGTTTTTAAATAAAAAAAAAAAAAAGTTAAAAATGAAGCGTGAACGATGTAATGCACGTCTTCGCGCCATGTTAAAATTTTAACTTTATCGATATATAAAAAAACAAAATATAATTGGTTAAAAAACGTGAAAAAAAAATTAAACGTTTAGGTGACGTTCACACTTATAAAAAAGTTTATGTGTCTATAATTAAAATAATGTTCCCACACGAGGACGCAATTTAAAAAAAAAAACTAAACTAAAAAACATTAAAAACAAAATGATATATTTTTCTTATTTTTATTATTATTATTTTTGTAACCCATGATTAACTTCAAAATTCAATAAGAAAGAGTACGAGAGATTTAAAATTTCAACAAAAAAGAGTAAAAAAATTACGAAAAGAAGTAAGATGAAAGTTTAAAAAGAGAGTTACATTTCTATTTTTTTCTCACTAAAACAATAAATCAAGAAGAAAAATATCGATCTTTTCTCTAACAATAGTTTTTACACTGATTTTTCTTAATAAATTTGTTTTTTTTTTCGTATCTCTTTGTTCTCTCCTAAATGTTGAAACTCACTATATTTTTTAAAAAGACATTCTTCACGCAATAAATACCATACAATAGACATAAACATTTCGAAGACAATAAATGTAGTTATGATAGAAAGAAAAAGAGGAGGAGGAAGAGAGGAGAAATAAGAATAACATAAAAATGGGAGTGAGAAAAACTAAAGTAAATAATGAGAAAAAAAAATAGAGACAAAGAGTGAAAGAAGAAAAGTATGAAAAAGAGTACGAGTAAGAAAAAGAGTACGAGTGGGAAAAACGAAAAAAAAAACAAAATGAGTACGAGAGAAATACAATGAAAAGTACGAGAATGAGACAAAGGAGTAGAAAGACGAATGGGAGCCCTCGTTCATATTATTTTATTTTTATTTCTCCTCTCTTTAAAGTTTATTTCTTCTTTTCTAACAAAAAATAAAAATAAAAAAATACATAAGTAAAATACAAACAAAAATTCAACAATTCATCTCGATACAACAAAAAAAATCGCAAAATCACCATGAATTATATGAAAATTGAAGCATCAATCAACTTAAGAAACAAATTTTTACATATTTTTACCTATATTAACTTTAAAATCTCAGAAAAATAAAGTAAATTACTTTCAAAATCTTAAAACAATGAAGTTCTTATTCATTTTGACAAATATAATGTGAAAAAAAAATCAATTAGCGGATTGAATTAAGGGTTAAAAAAAAATGTCAAAAAAATTAATGAAATTCATCTCATTAAGTTGTTGCATTTAAAAGCGAAAGCCATAATCTTTTGTAAGTGTTAATTTTCACATTTATTCAGACATTTTTTTTTGCATTTTTTTTTCGTGAGTTTTATGATGTTCGTATATATGTACCTCTTTTGTTTGAATTTTGTTTAGACATTTCTTCAAAATTTTAATGTTTTTTAAATTCTTGTTTGTTATTGAATTTTCAGTTACTTTGTTTTAATAGTATTTTTTTTTGTTTATATCTCCCTCTCGCAACTTTTTCATTTCTTCTCAATTTTAGTTTATTTTTTACCTCTTTCTTTTTTTTCGCCAATTTTTGTCGTGATTTGTCAGGATTTGTCGTGATTTCGAGTTGACAAAACCCTTTTCCCATCTACTTATTTCTTTCTCCCGCGTGACTTTTTTTCTTTTTACCTTGTGTCACTTTTTCTCCACCTACCTTTTTTTTGTCTCACCATCTTCTATTTTGATGTTTTACTTCCTCTCGTTATTTTTTTGTCATTTTCTCTCTACCTTTCTCTCTTTTCACCCATTGCTCCTCTCTCTCTCTCTCTCTCTCTCTCTCTCTCTCCCTCTCTATTTCCGCATAAAAATCTACATAATTTTTTTGTTAACGTCCATACTTTTGAATGATTTTTAAAAATTTTTACGTGTGCGAAAGTTGACAAAAGGAATTATATTTATGTCATTCATCTATTGAAAATGGTTAGTGTTGTTGTGCGTCAAAAGTTGGGTTGTTGTTCGTGCTGCAATTATATTTACCACGCTGTTGGTTTATGATTTAAAATTTTGCGTGTGTGTGGGTGGAAACATTTTCAAAAAGAGAACAAAATCGAAAAAGAGTTTTCCGAATAGTTTGAATCAAAGGTAAACTCTTCCGCTTTTTCTCCCTCGCTCTCACAACGTCTCTTCTCCTTCTCTTTTTGCTTCTCCTTCTCCTCCACCTCTCCCTCTCTTCTCCCTCTCATAAATAGTGGCCCTCTCTCTCCCTAACAAGCCTGTGTGATTTTACTATTGCTTATTTTTTGAACTCTTTTATAATTTCACATCTATTTTTTTAGTACTATTTGATAATTGTATTTGAATCGCGATTTCATATTGGAATAAATATCTTAATTGGTAGTGTTGAGTATCGAGGACCATCCCGATATTCGATACGTACCAAATTTTTGGTACCCGATAAATATCACGATATTTAGCCTATATATCGCTGATATAATATATCGCGATATATCGAATGATTTTCTAGGTTTTTTTTTGGAGTTTGCTGCCGGTTTTACTATTTCTGCAGTTGGTTGTACTAGCGCCTACTGCTAGTACTAGTGTTGCAGCTGGTAGAATGGTACTACTAGCAGTTGGCACCTGGTAGAATGGTATACTAGCATCAACTGCTAGTACTAGTGTAACAGCTAATGCTACGACTAGCGCTGCAGTTGGTAGTATGGTAGTACTAGCTGCTAGTACTAGTGCAGCAACTACAACTACTACTAACGCTACAGTTGGTAGTATGGTAGTACTAGTGCAGCGCTAGCTGGTAGTATGGTAGTACTAGCTGGTAGTATGGTAGTACTAGCAACAGTATTAATGCGGTGGTAGTATGGTAGTCCTAGCAGCAGTATTAATGCTGCAGCTGGTAGTACCGCTAGCAGTTGCTAGTAGTAGTGTGTAGTGTTTTTGCAGTTGGTAGTAAGTGCTCTTGCTGCTAGTACTACTGTTGCAACTGGTAGTATGGGAGTACTACCAGCAATTCCTAGTGGTTCATTTGGTAGTTCTAGCAGCAGCTGCTAGAACTAGTGGTTCATTTGGTAGTATTAGCAGCAACTAGTATTAACTATTGCTAGTCCTAGTACTTTTGTAGTTGGTAGTAAGTGCTTTTGTTGTTGTTAGTACTAGTGCTACTGCAGCTGCAGCTGCTAACTATTGCCATTCCAAATTAGTGAAATTACACCGCTAATTGTAAGATCAATAATATTAATAATCCATATTTTTTACCATTCAAAAAATACAATATAATTCGAATACCAATTCGAAATATATAATATAAATCATTATGTGGCTACAAGTAACCAATATTTCCACATCAATATTAATCATTTATTTTCTCGAATTCCAATTCTGAATCCCTAAAAGAAAAAATTGCAAACACGCGAAGATTTCAAAATTCGACATGTCCAAATCATGTGTTTAATCCGACATCTCCCACATTGAAACATGTGATTATCCTATAATCTCAAAATCTCAAATTTTCCACTTTCTCGATTTCCCTATATCCAAAATCCAAATCCAAAATTTCCATTAATTTTCACACTAACAACATAATTTTTCTAAACCCATTTTTTCCAATATGTAAATTTCGATCAACAATTCCACATCTCCCAAATGAAAACATATGATTATCCTATAATCCTAAAATCCCAATTTTTTTATTTTCCCAACTTTTGAATATCCAAAACCCAAATCCAAAATTTCCATTAATTCTCACACTAACAACATAAATTTTCCACATATAATTTCTCAAATATATAATTTTCTATCAACAATTCCACATCTCTTACATTGAAACACGTGATTATCATATAATCCCAAAATCCCAAATTTTATACTTTCCCAATTTCTTACTATCCTAAATTCAAATCAAAATTACACAATGTTGTTATAGCTAGTAAACTAAAATCCAAACTCTCATAACTGTGCACCTTAGAAATCTTCCATAAAAAACAAAATTATGCATAAATATTTTTTGTTGGGTAAGATATTCCACCAGTCTCCAATTTCTTTTCCCGTTTCCTTGCAACGTTTCTTGGCAACAACCTTATTGTTATAGTTGTCGTTAATATCCCCCTCTTTTTCAATCTCATTTCTTTTGTCATCACGAATATTAATGAGCGATTGTGTTGCTTGCCATGATCATTTCAAGAAAACAAGTCTTTAAAGCGATTTCGAAGTTAATCAGTTTCGTTTAATTGTGCTTATTTGATCGGCCATGGAAAAAAATCGCTCGGAAAGAACCGAAGTGGCCGGTATAACTAAAATGATTCGAGCCAAAGAGCTCAATGTTGGAAACAAATTTTTCTTTTTGGCCCACTTTTTCAATGGGCTTGTCTGTTCGTGTTTTTAGTGTTCTGAAACACTTCTTTGTTTGTAAAGTTGAACTTCGTGGAGCAAATTCTCCTTAAACTCATCTCGCGTGAGTTCCGAGGCCGAAGGTTTTTTATCGCTTCCATTACCGAAAAAATGGGATGCTCTTTATTTAATGTTATGAAGATGTCATCATCATCATCATCAACAACAATTGTATTCACACCTTTCTCATTTGAATTGTTTCTAATTTCCATCATCAACCCATCACTACCACCCTCCGAATGTTCAACCAATTCCGCATCAATGTCAAATTTTTCTAACATCATGTTGACAACTTTTTGCCACACCTTATCTACCTCTAAAGGTGTTAAAAATTATAGGTTTTTTGTAATATGATCTAGTGCACAAGCAATAAACATCTTTATCGAGAGAGTTTTTAACTCACACGTGCTGAATCGACCCTCAAAATCGGTTACCATCGTCTTTGCAATTGCATTAATTGCCAAATCACCACATCCTCCATTTGATGTGTCGTCCACTACTTTTTTTAGTTCTTTGAGTAATGGGTGGACAATTATCAGCACCCAACTCAAAGTTACATAACTTTCTAATTCCAACACACGTTGGGCAACTATAAAAGGTTTTAAAATAATATTACCTTTGTCAATGATCATCTATGCCTCTTCACTCAAACTTCGCATTCAGTGGCACAATTGTTGTCATAATTGGCTCAACCTCGCATTCAGTGGCACAATTGTTGTCAAAATTGCCTGTAACGAATTTTACAAATACAATATTGAATTGAGCATAGACTATGTCAACCACCACTTAAAAAACTATACACCCTTAAAAAAGCATTTTGAAGATCCCAATCAGAGTTGATGAAGTGAGGCGTCATAAAACAAAAGATTTCATTTGACAACGATGTCCATGTCTCCATAGTATTTTTTAGAGTTTCACATTCCAAAAGCTTCCCTAAACTTAGGCGGACCTTCATTTTGATTTCCTCTATTTTGGAAATTAGACCACGCCGATCTGGAATCGCGACCAAGACCTTTGGCGCCAAGACCTTCACCATTTCTTCAATTATGGGCTCTCCACCATACTTAGTCACTGGTAGTCCAACATGATTCATCGTATGAGCCTGTCTTTGAATGATGTTGCCGCTCCTCTCTGTTCGAAATCCTCCAGTAAATACCTTTCTATTATGTACCCTTAAGTGAGAAAGCAAATTTGTAGGAATCATCAACTTCCCCCTCCCAACAGGCATATCATAATGATTGCAAAAAGCATTGTCTGAATACTTCCCACTATATAAGACTTTAAAGTGATGCCAAACTTTTGAATCTACCCCTTTGAGAACGACCTTTTTCGCATCCCTAAACTGATTTGAAATTTCTAATGAATTTTCTATGTGTATAGTTTCGATATCTGGAAGTAGCCGAGTGTTAAAATCCTCTAAACCTCCTATGCTGCCTCCTATCCCTTGGAAATCTATAGAGAAAGCTTAAATAAGAAGAGAGAGGGGGGGAGAGAGAGAGAGAGATTTTTTTTTGTTAGTTCATCTATATACAAATTTATGGTGTACTTTTCGTACGTTAAGTTATGTTCGTACTAAGTAATGAATTATATGTATTACGAAATTAGTAATATTTTTGCGGTTCCATTTTGCGGTGTTTACTGTGAAGTTACGTAGTAAAATTCACATTGTACGTGGCGTCTCACGGTATCACATAAGTTTTACTTTTCGCTAAAATAACACATTATATAAAATATTAAATTTAAAAAATACTACATATTGCGATATATATCGCGATATTTTATGTTGGTCTCGGTATGATATATCGAATACCCTTACTGATCGATAGTCGATATATCGAATATCGAATTTATCGTGATATGAATTAACCCGATACCCAACACAATTAATTAATGTTAGTCGTACAAATTAGAGTTAATGTTTTGTTGGAGTGAGGTCATAAAATCCAATATGCCATTTAGTGACACTGTTTATTTCTTTACCCTAATAATTTTGTAACATTAACTATGATTCACGGTGTAAAGCCCAATGGGTGAAAATCCATGAGAGTCATTTTAAGTTCCTCCCAAAACCCATGTAGTACAGGTATAATAAAGTGTTTCCACACATTTTTCCACTTAAACTGCGTACCGTACGTCCCGTATACATGTGAAAAGATGCACAAAAATTTACTTTGCCGCCAGAGGCGTATCTTCTTCGAGGCTTTCATTTTATAATGAGCTTCAACTTTTGATGTGTCTGAATACTCTTTATGCAGAAATAAAGGATCATAGGGTACGTCCCCATGTAGTAATGTATCTAATTTTCTATGTCTTTTTGCCCTAAATTTCAAGGAACTTTGACAAAAACTTTAGCCGTACGAGAAATTCATTTTTACCAAAGTAGAGTGAACGTCAATTCATACTTTGGATGTACAACGTGTTTGTCGTCATGTGAACGCATTTTGGCGTTTTCCCCTTTTCGACCCTTGGGCAAGAAAATCCAGCCCAAAAAAAAACTTCATCCACAATCACCTCGAGGGGGTGATTTTAGTCAAAGTACCGCCCAAACAGCGAATGAAAAATGACCCACGCGCGCGCTACAAGAGTTGGAAAATTTTAGGACGAGGGAGAGTCCTCTCTATTTTTATCCGTGCCCGTCACGCGCATGTACGGAAAAAAATTGCAGGGGTCTCGGACCTCCACTTTCATTCATGGGGTCCTTTGCAAAATTTTCGCCTCTCCCCTCTCCCTCTCACACTGTCGTTTTTATCTCACACTATTTAGAATGAGACACGGCAATATTGGTATAAAATGAAAGATATTTTAAAAGTATTATTTTTGACAATTTTTAGGTTTTTTTAATTGGCAAATCGAGTGAGAAAGGAAAAAAAACGAAATCGGAAAAACATGGCGGAAAGTTATTGAATCAATGACGTTGACGTTGTCACAAGTGAGCATGACGTCACAATGTCACCAAACCCTAAACATCGACAATTTCACAAAAATCTACACCGTCAATCGCTATTAGCGTAGTGTACGCTAATTCCGTCCCGCTTTTTTTTTATTATTATTCTCAAATAGAATTATTCGTACTATTTAAAAAAAACCCTAATTTCTAATTAGAGTAGACGATTTCTTTCATAATTTTCAAATTCTTAATTAGCGTACACCACTGAAATTATTCGTATACGCTAAAGAAACTTCTACGCTATTAGCGATTGGCGGTGTAGCCGTCTACCACTGCCGCTGTTTTTGTTGGTCGTTTGTTGGTCGTAGTCGGCTTCAATCGTCACAGGTTGTACCTACGTCTACAACCGTCACATTTCAAAGTTCCGATTTGGCGATTTCATCTTCGCACATAGGGACGCTCTTCAAAGTAGTACGGAGAATCTTCACTACAGTCCAAAATACTTTATCAAAGTACAGATTACATGGGGATGTACCATAGTTCAAAACTTTTTACTTACCAAACTTTTGAACTATCCAACGTACCCTTATTGCTGGTTTTAACAAATTCGTAGCAGTGATTGTCAATCACTCGATTCTCTCACAATCATGGCTGCCGTGACAGATATGCCTCCTTCTCCTCCATCAACTCCTCCAAGCTCCGAAAAAAGCCATTCTGTCGCTCTTCATTCTCCTCCACGTCCTCGTCCTCCTCCTAAGCGTTTTGTCCGTCAGCAGGTCCCTTCTTCTATTCTCGAGGATCCTGGACTTCAAGCAGCCATGGCTGCCTTACCTAGAAACTATAATCTCGAGATACCTAAAACGGTTTGGCGTATCCGCCAAGCAAAGGCTAAGCGAGTGGCGCTTCAGTTTCCTGAAGGACTCCTTATGTTTGCTTGTACGATTGTGGATATTCTCGAAGGTTTTGCCGGAGTTGAAGATTGTGTCATTTTAGGTGACGTCACTTATGGCGCCTGTTGTATTGATGATATGAACGCGGCTTCCTTAGGAGCAGACTTTCTGGTACATTATGGCCATAGCTGTCTTGTTCCTGTTGATCATACAAACATTCCCTGTCTTTACGTGTTTGTTGACATCACCATTGATTATCCTCATCTTGTGGATGCCATTCTCCATAACTTTGGAACTGAGACTAGACTGGCTCTAGCAGGTACTATTCAATTTGCAACTGCTGTCCAAGCTGTGAAAACGGAGTTAATTAAGAAAGGTTTTTCTTCTTTACGGGTGCCTCAATCCAAGCCTCTCTCACCAGGAGAGGTCCTCGGTTGTACTGCTCCTGTCCTTCCTGAAAATAGTGTGGATGTCATTGTTTTTATTGCGGATGGACGCTTTCATCTGGAAGCTATTATGATTGCCAATCCGAAGATTCCTGCATATCGTTACGATCCTTTTACTCGTGTATTGTTTAAAGAAGAATATGACCAGGTTGGGATGCGTAAAGCTCGAAGGATTGCGATAGAAAAAGCTTCAAGGACAATACGGCAAACAGTTGGTATTACAGACGGCATTCCTTCGACCGATTTTGAAAAAGCTTCTCAACAGGATTTACCATTTTTCTGTCATTGGGGCGTAGTCTTGGGAACCTTAGGACGCCAGGGAAATCCTCGCTTACTTGACCATGTGCAAGACCGATTGCGAGCTCGGAAAATTCCTCATACTGTGTTTTTGCTCTCAGAATTATCTCCTTCAAAGCTTAGCCTTTTGGAAAAATCGGTTTCCGTATGGGTTCAAATTGCCTGTCCACGACTCTCGATTGATTGGGGAGAAGCTTTTTCAACTCCTCTCCTTACGCCTTATGAGACAGAGGTAGCTTTAGGCTTTGTGGAGCCCTGGTGGAAGAATGAAATTAAGGTAGATGTCGACCAAATGTCACAATCTTTTGGTGAAGTTTTATCCTTTGATAGGAACCATTCAAAACTGGACAGTGAATTAGTGCATACGGAAGGAGCACAGCAGCTAGCTAATAATAAGGAAAATAGTATCGCTGCTGTTCAGACTAGTGCAAAAGATTCGAATGGAAAAGGTTTTGAAGACCCCAGAGTGACTTCAAAGACGAAAGAGTTCATTGAGGAGGTTGGCCATTATCCAATGGATTACTATGACCGAGATGGGGGCCCATGGAATTCGTCTTATACTCTCAGTAAATCTGCAGTTCCCTCAAGTAGAATTGGGTTGAAGTCTGGACCTATCCCAACTGCTCAAGGAACATAGTTGAAAAATTCAACAGAAAATCTCTTTTCTAACCATCGACAGTTTGTGTCGAAGCAAGGCACAAAAACGTTTTTGATAAAGTGTTGTTTTCAATGACTGTGTCTCCAGCGAGAAGTCAAGATGTGACGAACTTGTGATTGTTCATTGTAAGTGTTCATTTAAGCAGTTCTTTTCATCATTTTACTGTGCCCAAAGAGCCACATTTCACTCATACATGATTTGATGCTTTTGATTTATAACTTTATCAAAACTTGTGGTGGCGTCTGCTTAATTGCGTGTTCCTACTTTGGCCGAGTAACTTTCTTTGTTTTTATATGTCCTGGGGTCTGAACGATTTGGTGGGGAAGGTTCCTTTGCAAGTTATGATGCTCTCTTGTTAGCACGCCAGTCAGTTTCAACTGGCCCCAATTATGTGCAATATTGCATATGTTCTCCAGAGCTACACAGAAATAACAGTGATTTAAATCATAGTGCAAGAAAGTATCAGTCGGTAACACCAACGTGTGTTATTTTATTGAGTTCAACATCTGTATCAGGTTATTTTCACTCAGTGGCTTGATCTGGAATAGCTAATTCGAGACAGGCCAGTCTATTCTGCTACAATGTTCAAACTGTAAATGAAGTGATTTACAATCCTACTTCCTAAGTTATTGGAGGGTTTTGTTCTATTTTACGAGCATCCTGAAATGGTGAAGGATTTGAATCACAGTTTGCAATGTTGCTGTTTTGAAGATGGTTTTTCTTTATTCTTGATGAAAAGAATTGAGGCATCGACATGGTCTTAAGATGATGGTACAAATTGTCAGTGTTTTTGGTGTTGCAATTGAATATGGACATTGATTTTGGTTTTTGTTGCTTTTCTTGCCGAACTGTATGTTGGGGTGGAGGAAACAGGAGGGGGAGGGCAACTGGAAAGGAGACTTAGCGCGAATGAGCCGCATGAGCATTATTGAAAAGAGTCAACCGAAAATGGCCGTATTTGCTATCGTTGGTTCCCATTGTGTGAATGGGGTTGCACAAATCCACAGTAATTTAGTTAAATCTCAACTATTTCCCGAGTTTTAGGAGTTGACAGCTCAAAAGTTCAGAACAAGACAGACATTGTTAATTCCAAGGAGGAGGATGCTGGTGACGAACCCGATCTTGAGCAAGGTGTGCCTCTCAGATTACGCTGGCTGCACAGGAGGGTGAGCTTGCTAAAGATGACTTGTGACATTTTTGAGAAAGGAGTTAAGAGCTTTTAAGGACCTTTGTCTCATCTCTGCAATAGGGTTTTGGGAACCTGTCTTGGTCAAAGGTTTTTTTAGTAAAGGTCACTACTCCCGTCAGTATAGTCGTGTAGCCTTGAGGAAAATAGTCTCACTTTCCTTGACAACATCGGTATTTTTATGTCAGTATGGTGTAGGAACATGAAGGTGATTGAGTACTGTCTGCATGCCTGGGAAATAGAGACTGAAATTTGAAAAAGTCTCCATGCCCTAACAGGTGGCTGTTTACAGTATGTTGAGTTTGGAAGCTCGTAGGAGGTGTATAGGTAACACCTTGACCTATTTTTTAGAGTGTTTTTAGACCCGGTCTCCACCGATTGTTTTTCCATCACCAGCCTAAGCTAACATTTGCAGTTATTCGGTCAAAGTTGGGAAAACTCCAATCCAGGCTCATGAGCAGCTTTCTTGTTACTTTCCAGTCTTACATACTCCCTCGTTACTTAGATGTGGTTAGGTGTAATTGTAACCATATTTCCAAAAAAACTTCAAAACTTATTTCCAAGAAGTCTTGAAAATTGTGTGAATTGTCATTTTTTTGTTTATTTTGCGTCTTGTAGTGTGTTGTTGATGATGGCATCAGAATTGTTGTTGCATTACACAATAGTTAGTATGAAGGGAGGAAAACCAGTAATCGCGGGATTATTATGTTTTTCCTCATACCGTGTGGTAGGAATTTATACAGGTCCTGAAACTCAACTATTTTGGTTGCAAACTTATTGCAATATGTAACGCCAGCGGGAACTTGAAATTTCAACGTCTCATTGGAATAGTTGAAGTGGTTAAAAGCTAGTATATACAAAAAAGTGGCATGCTGCAATCGTCTGCGATGGAAATCTGCCCTTTTGTTTAGTATCTACTGTAGAAAATTCGGTGTTCAAGTATCCAAGAAATGGCCTGTAAATGCTGAAATTCCAATAGTTCCTCCCTATGGAAGTTGTCGGGTTTGCTGGATTTACACAGTGTGTTGTTTGTCAAATGGTACAGAGCGTTGCCTTCATTAAGAATCTGCTATATGGTACGGTCTGAGACTATGATCTATAGATTCTTCTGGATATAATAATGTAGTGAGTCCATTATGCAGATATATTTTGTGGATGATGGTAAACCATCTGAGTCCATGGGAACAGGAGGTAGCAATGCTAAAACTGAAAAACTACAGGGTGAATAAAACAAAAAGGATAAGCAAGGCAAAGGCAACGAAATGATTTACTTCGGTTAACCATTGCATTTCTGTCACTAGGGTGGGATGAGCTCCAACAATGATCATGTTTGATCACAGTTAAAATATAATAATATCACGGTTAACATGATGTTTACCATGCGCATTGACATGGACCAAATTACAACGCTTCATAATTTTGAGCACTTTATTCTGACGGCATTTTATTGACATCATGGTGGTGTAGTTCCATGCTGAAACAACTTGATTACATCATCGGAAGGCAATTTGTTATATTACGAGTTGACCATTCATTATACAATTATACTTCTAGTACAGATCTTTCTTTACACACTCCTCGCGCCTCTCTGGAACAGGCACACGATATGGTTCTTTATTTACACATCCAAGCACATTTCCATGTATCGTCAATTACCTCTGTTCGAGATTGCATAGACGACAAACCCTCAAACATAAGGCTACAGGTACAATCCAATTGAAAGTACTCAATCAGATCAAAAGGCCGACGCACAGTAATCACCGTTATAAGGAAAAAAATGCAACTATTAGGGTCACGCAAACAAATGGCACGACTGCAGATAACAGTAACAAAGGAGAGGTCGTACAAGATAACATTTTGGAGACATTAAGCAAACAATATTTTGCCAAAAAATATCACTGCAAGCACCTAACATGATCCTGTCAATCTTCTGAAAACACCCTCAGATATACTCGAACAATAACCATTTCCCATGGGAACCTGTGTCTGAATAAGATCAGGCCAAACTATTTAAAAATTGCAGAAAATCCACATCAAATAGACTTAACCAACTTATGGCCAGAATAGCCAGATGTAGCCGCTATTTGCTACAGCACAATATACCCCAAAAAACATTAGGCACCCTGACAGATAAAACGCTAGATAGAGTAACAATCACTGAATAATTAAATTACTACTGCGTTTCACCGGGACAGGCTGCAAAAAGAAAAAGAAAAGAAATGAAAAGAAATAATAACAAAGTGAGATCCTTAAGAGTTGCCTTAACAATGCAAAACTATCTTTCAACCATAATCATCATAATTATCATCATCTATTTCTTCCTTTTTGCCGTTCGATGGGCAAGGTGGTGCAAGTCTATTATTACACCATATCTCGAGCTCTTTGTTTGAAAACTAGAAAAAAATACAAATGAAAGAAAAATCGTTCTCACCTTCAAATCCCAAATATCTCGGGCGTATTCTTGAATCGTGCGGTCGCTACTGAATCTACCCATCATGGCCGTGCTTAGCTGCAATGAACAAAACAGGTAAATAGAGTGAGAACAGAGGGAGAGGGAGAGGGAGAGGGAGAGGGAGACACCAAAATTAATCTGTTCGCCAAGCAGTGGGAGAGAGAGAGGAAGAGGAAGAGGGAGCGGTAGAGTGAGAGGAAGCCGGTCCAGTAATAAAACATCTATTCGCCAATCAGTGGGAGAGAGAGAGAGGAAAAGAGAGAGGGAGAGATAACAGTGAGTGAAGGCGCGGCCCGGAGTGATCGTCGTTTAGAGCCACTTTATGTCATGAAACGAGATTTTCTGTTTAGTTATCTTGAATGTGTGACACTTTCAAACCCTCATTTAGGTTTGTCTCAAATGCTGTGACAACTGTAGACTCCAGACATCTCTATTTCCGACAGTTCAGGGTTACATTTCACGATATCTACAGAACTATAACAGTCGAGATATTTACTGCCGTTCAACTTTCACATGAAAACAAACAACAAAAGCAAAAGAAAGCCACAAGAAGATTCTAGAACTTTCCACAATGTTCTCCTGAATCCGCTTAGCCTTTCTTTCACGCCTGACCCTGGGAGCAAATAGTCTGTAAGTACACTCAAACAAAAGAAAATCTTATCTTTTCGCACCAAAATCGCTTTTCTAATTCACTTGTTGCAGATTAATGTGAAAGTAGGAAAGAAAGGAGAAATGAGGCGAAAAAAAAAGCAGGGCAAAGTAGGAAGATTAGAAATGAACGCTCAACGACTGGACCCCTGTCAATTTTTTTTTCCAACCTCGGCCTGACGGGCAAGTTTAAGATCTGGTTTGAAGTTCAAAGAAAAGATGAATTGGCATGGACTCTTCTTCATTCCCTTCACTGCGGGAATGTGCATGATTTCAAAGTCCAGTCACAAAAAGAAAAATTCTCAATAAATGCATTAGCGAAATGTCCTTGTATGGTTATTTGGCGACTTGCGTTCTTCGTACGGCAAAAGATTTTGACACACATCTATTAACTTCATCGCAAAAAGACAGAAAAAAAGGGAAAATTTTGAGAATCGAGACATGCACCGAGTCTGAACATATCTATTTGCCGATCAGTGGGAGAGGGAGAGGAAGAGGGAGAGGAAGAGGGAGAAAGAGGGAGATGAAGAGTGACCAAGTGTGATACCAAAACACACCCTAGTCAAGGATCAGTGGGAGAGGGAGAGGAGAGGGAGCGGAGGGAAAGAGGGAGAGGGAGAGGAGAGGGAGTGAGAGAGGAGAGGAAAGGGGAGAGGCAGAGGGAGAGGGAGAGGCGGAGGGAGAGGGAGGAGGGGGAGGGGGAGAGACAGACGGAGAGGGAGAGGTAGAGGGAGAGAGAGGGACATGCAACATTTACTCTTGTCAATTCTGAAACAAAGGCTAGACAAGTTAGACAAGTCTATTGAAGATAATAATGAAATCTACACACTTAGGTTACAAGCCAACCGCCACAAAGTATCCAATTAGTCATTGAACATTCCATGCAAAAAAAACAAAAACTTGCTTATACTGCATTGACTACTAAATTGTTTCTTATACATTCCGACGTTCACTTCCATTTTGTTCACACAACAAGCTACAGACCATCCAAACTACATCACAAAACTCTGTAAACAAGTATTGTGCTTCAGGAAAGGAAATGATGATCAAAGGGAAAAAAATGAATGTTAAAAAGACGAAAGGACTGTAGAAGCAGCAGGAGGGTCATATTCTTAAATAGAAACTCACAATACAATGTCGAGTCCAAGCAGAAGGACGACAGAACATCGCCTCCACTGCTTGCTGCAAACATTCAAAAAGTTCAACAATCAAAGAAGAAGGAGAAGAAGAAGGGGAGAGAAGAGGATAGGGAGGATCAAGAAGAAGAAGAAGAAGGTTTCTGTTAGTCATGATTGTAGGAAAACCTAAATTCCTGAAAGAAGGTCAGCTTTCAAATGTCTTTTGAAAAATGTCCATTTAAAACAAATGCATAAGAACAAACGCAACATCGAAGACGGAAAAGGTAGAATAGGAGTTGGAGTTATCAGATCCTCAATCGGGGATTGTGAAAATGTAAAGAAAGAGTGAATAAGAGGGAGAAAAAACACACGTGTGGATTGTACACTAGAGAAACTGTACCTGAGCATCAAGATAAGATGGCCAATCATGGACCAATAAAAAGTAGTCATTTTGACGAACAGAGTCCAGAATTGGTCGAAAATCTTCCACTGATCCGAAAACTCCTTCTTCTATCGTTCGGAATACCTAAATAAAAACACATGCAACGAGTGACACTGAGATTACGAGCCCATAAAATATTTGAAGTTGTCTCACAGATGCTAAAGATGAAACAGTTTCGTAGAAATTTGGTCCATATTGAGAAAATGGTTCCCTCCATTGAAACATTACATGTTAGTCCCTATTAAAGTCAATAACACTAACTGCTACTGCATTTTATATTGCATTTTTTCACTTAGAATCACAAATGGTAGCTAAGTAAAGAAGCGGGCAAGTTGCCATTTTCGCCAGCTAAAAACTATTTGACTATAATTTCCACTGAAACTATTGGGAAACACTTTTCGCAAGCACGATAGTTGCTCAGCATAAGTGCTCATGGCAGCAACTACAAATTCATACAGGCATCATATAAACCTGGTACAAACTGAGGGCAAACAATGTTGAATCCTTTGGACTTCTCAAAACTTACCTGAAATCTCACGACCGGCTAAAAGTTTTACCACAAGACTAGTCCAGCCTCTACTGGTGAAATTAAGTAGCCAGTGGAACTGAAACATAGAAACAGATAAGACCAGCGCAGGCACAGGTTCTTCCCACCCAGTATTGAAAGAACAACTGAACATAGAAACTGTCCGTTCATTATCGGGCCAAACCAAGACACACCTGCGCCACATTCTTTTGTTTCTATGCTACCGCTACACTCTCCTTAACGGGTCAAAGACTGGTAGGCTCGTGGAAATTGAACAACCGGACTCCATTGTTTCTATGTTCCAGTGTTTCAGTTTACTCTTGGAATTTCTTGTTAGTCTCACTAACGGGGTCAGAGCAAGGCAAGTCTGCGTTGGATATTTTTATTTCTTTGTCTTGGTTCTTAGATTTGTTTTGTTTGTTTATTTTAGCTGGTCGTGAAATTGGTTCTCAGAGTCAACGGTAGACGATAATCTCTGCCGTCTGTTCGTACCAAGTTTGTACAAATTATGTACGCACTTGTACTTGCTGTCGTAAGCACTTGAGGAGAGCAAAAATTGAGGTTGCGAAAAAGTGTTCCCTAATTCTTTTACGTAAAAACGATGAACAGTGTATATTGCACGAGAATAACAAGAACAAAAAATCTAAATGCTGAAACAGATTTGTTGAGGGAGTAGAGATGGTTTGCATGATGCGCTTTAAGACACTGATGTGAAGAGAGATACAACAGGCCACAACATCCAGATTCAACTTTTTGACGGAAATCCTCAACATAGCAGAATTAACTTGTAACAGTTGGAAATATGTCAACGTGAAGCCAAAATTAAAATGGCAGGTTTTCAAGAAACATAAACTCGTTTTCTCTCCTATGATGTTACTACTCTAAAGGGGTGTAAAGTTAAAAATTCAAAGAGGGGGAGATGGATGGATGGAGGGAAAATTGAAGGAGAGAGAAGCAATATCTTGCTTACCTGCTGTAATCGCTCATCAGCAACGCTTTGTCTATATCTGAGAGCATGTCTTAAGCTATCAGTTTCTTCAGCGAGAGCTCCAAAAATAAACATGTGCTCCCGTCCAATGGCATCTGCTATTTCAATATTTGCTCCATCCATGGTTCCCAAAATCAGTCCCCCATTCATCACAAACTTCATATTAGAAGTTCCACTCGCCTCCATCCCGGCTGTCGAAATATGCTGCGAAATATCACTGGCTGGAATAATGACCTGCCCCACATTAAAGTTTTTATACCGATAGGAATGGGGTCAACATTACATATAATTGAATTGAACCAATATGATTGCAGTCACCTAAGAGTTATACATAGTTTTCAAGGCAAATCAGGCTGTTAAAACTTTCTATGAATAACATTTTACAGAGAGGTTCGCATTCCAATAATGCCAGAATTTCACATAGAAATCAAACAAGAGTTGGCATGCAGTTTCTCCAATCCCGTGGGAAAAGGTAAAGCTAGTGGTAGTGGTAGTCAATCCTCACCTCAGCTGCGGAAACATTATAATTTGGGATAAAAACTACTTTCAGAAGGTCTCCTATTTCTGGGTCGTTGTTTACTGTATCTGCCACACTGTCACAAATTGGAAATCTTCTTTCAGAAAAGAGGAAAAGCACAGGTCAAAAGGCCCTCTATGTCATTCAGACTGGTCAAAGGTTTCCACAATACAAAGCCCATGTCCTGAAAACAAAGGAAGATGGATGAAAAGACAAATGTGAGCTTCTTGTCAAACTGGTGACTTAAAACCACGGATACAACTAATACCAAAAATGAAACTGAGAATTTTGCTGCTGAATACATAAGATGAATTAGACATTTATAAACCTCAAAACTGAAAGCAAAATTTTAGTTTTTCTAACCATTAATAGGATGAATAACGCACTTGTAAAACGGAAAACAAAAACAATGGTGAGAATTGTGCCCACAAATTAACAAGAGTCATGCATTTGTAAAAGGAAAGCAGAAAATACAACTGAGAATTGTACTTCCTACTTTACTAAGTTGAGTCATGCAGTTGTAAATCTGAAAACTAAAAACAAAAGTGAGGAATGAACCTACGAATTAATAAGATGAATGGTGCACTTGGCTAAGTAATAGCCTGCAGCTGCTTTCCCCGCAAAAATAGTCACTCTCGGAACCAATTCTGCACGTTCTTCTTCTGTACTGCCCTGAACTCCACAACCCATATGCTCTTTCCCCTTCTTAGTATAGGCGTTAGGCTTACACTTGGCACAAAATAAGTGATATGTACCACAAAAGAAACTGTCCCAACCGAAGTGGCATCACTAACTCTCAAACATGCAGAAGAATTTCAACTAGAGGCCTGAAGGACAGAAAATGGAACCCTGAGTGTAGCAAGTTCATAGCTACCTGCGGTCCTCTCCTCCTCTCTCCCTCTCTCTCTCCCCTCTAGAATAAGAGACGTGTGGGTCGTGATGTACCTTGATCAGATTGTATCGATGGATACAGCTCAAAATGTTTAGTAATTGTCGTTTGTACTCGTGGATTCTCTTTGCATGGACATCAAATAGTGCAGTCTCCTGGACCTGTTTGAACACATCCACAGAATCAATATATCAAGTTAAAAACCAATAGGTGACAATATTGCATTAGTAAGCAGCATTCAGACGAAAATATAAAAATCATGTAGCGTCACTGTCTCTCGCTTGTTGCTTAAAATCCGAAAAAAACATCGCTTCCTTCCTGCTCACCAGTGAATCCCAGCTTCCAGCGCTAGGTGTCAACCATTTACCAATCTACTAGTCCAGGAGAAATTTGGTTTTCTAACAGGAATAATGAAAGTGGCCTGAGTCAGGCTATTGAACCCGATATTGACTTTTTCGGTTGTTTGATTGCTTAGATTGCTGGAAAATGGAGAAATTTACAAGCTGTAGCTGCTTCAAAAACAATAAGCCAAACTTAAATTTAACACTTTTCACACTGTTTTCAGCTGTGCTATATAATGCCTCGGAAAAATATATCTGAACACAATTAGGATGTGGTTGTGTCATGAATGCCATTGAACTGAAATGAAGACTTCGCTATTTCCGATCCTTCTCTATCATACTTCATACAATAAAAAAAAAGGAACAATAGAATAAAGTCATGGTTCCGGAGAGAGTGCAAGTTATCACACATACTTTGTTGCTGCACTGGCCCAGCCTGTTTCAATATTTAAACTCTGTACCACTAATAAAGTGGGTTGAGCCTCTGAAATTGGATGTGCTGTCATTGCTAAATCACACGCATATCAACGCAATCTTCTTAAAACATAAACAGCCTTTTGTATGAACCAGAACTAAAAAAATTCACAATCCGTTTCTAAAATTAGTTGATAAATAATGCAGATCCAATTAACAGCAGGTTGACAGCGTTGTTACAGCTCTTATAAAAAGGTACTTTCAGAGACTGCCCAAAAAGTAACAATTAGAGCAAAGAAAAAGAGTTTTTCAGGGCAACGAACGGCTTTTTTTCCCACCTTCACTCCGCAGGTCTTTAATATAAAACTTGCAAGTCGTGCCTTATTCTTTTGCTTTGCTGCCCGCCATTGGTTCTGAAGTTGAGGATTATCAGCATATACAACAAGACCCTGTGTTCCATCCAAAATCAAAAAGCTCTCAGGAAAAAAAACAAATGGAACATCAAAACAGTGTAAAACAGCAAAAAAAGCAGGAACTTCACTTGTAAATTGCAAACGCTGACTGTTTAAAAGCAGGAGTGACTGCAAGGCAGACAACATTGGTGCCTATACAATTACAAAGCAATAAGAACATAATTTAGCCGATAAAATGTCTCTAAACTAAACCATTCATCTTGATTCAATAACACTAAATTTGGTTGGACGTTTTCTGGCCCAAAATGTTAGAACAGTGTTAATTAAACTAATTGCAGGTAGCAGACAGCAAATGTCAGGCCATCCCATCCTAAATTGGTAGTGGTGAATCTCAATCTGCATCGACTCTTTTACTCTAATAGTGATGATTACTGTCACAATGACTAGAGATAAAGTTATTACCTGTAGTAAAGCTGGATCTGTTGGCCAATCTCTGGTCTGTAGCCATCTGCTTATTACCTGCAACAAAAGAATTAAGACAGCATCTTACTTGAAGTTCAGAAAAAGAAACTTGTTAAGGAAACAAAAAAAATCAACTAATGTTCCTTAAACGCCCAGGAACATAGAAAATCTAGCTTAAAAAAAGTCTCCACTGTAAAAACCGTCCACAACCAATTTTAAAGCCTTTTCAAGGGGAAGCCAAAGAATGCATGTGGAATGACATCGAAGCGATATTGCTTGGTAACAAACTAACAAGGACATAAAAAATGCAGAAAACCAACCAGATGTCAACAGGAAATGGAAGAAAGAAATAACACAACTTCCGGCGACTAAGGAAAGCTTCTCATAAAATGACTTCTTTTAATGTTAGAACTGGTCGACTCTGAGACACATCTAAGAATAGAGAGAGAAAGAATTCTTTGGCATAACCTGAAAGGTGTGCACTCACAAAAATATTAGGCAACAACAGTCATGCTAATTGGACACAGAAGTAAGTAACAACGAGTATGTAAAATTGAAAGACAGATCAAGTAGAAAGAAACATTAAGTTCAGTTCATGAGCCTGGATTGGAATTTTCCCAATATTTTGTGAATGAATATAAAATAGAAGCTTAATGGACCTGACATGATTGTTAGGACAGAGAAATCCGAGACTTGCATTGGGAAAACAAGTAAAGACGGGATCTGAAAGGGAAAAAACAGTTAAAAGGCATTACCCAAATAAACCTCCTACATGTGTCCCAAACTCAACTTACATAAAGACGGATGTTATCAAGGAAAGTGAAACTATTTTCCTCGAGGCCACACAATTATAATAATGGGACTAGTGACTTTCACTTAAAAACCTTTAGCCAATACAAGAACCCAGAAAAACTAGGACCCTATTGCAGAGATGTGACAAAAGGTCCTTAAAAGTCCTTAAGCATCTTTCTCTAAAGTGTCACAAGTCGCCTTTTGCAAGCTCACCCTACTGTACAGCTGGCGCAATCTGAGAGGCACACCTCGCTCAAGCTCGGATTCGTCACCAGCATCCACCTCCTTGGAGTTACACCGTTTGTCTTGTTCTGGAACTTTTGAGGTGTCAGCTCCAAAAACTCGGGAAATAGCCGAGATTTTACTAAATTAGTGTGGATTTGTGCAACTCCATTCACACAATGGGACCCAACAGTAGCCAATACTGCCATGCGGACCATTTTCGGTTGACTCTCTTCAATAATGCTCATGCGGCTCATTCGTGCTAAGTCTCCTTTCCATTTGCTCTCCACCTCCTGTTTCCTCAACCCCGAGAGACAAATCCCAAAAAACACAATAAAAACAAGAATCAGTGCCCATACTCGCTTACAGCGGCAAAAACAATGGACTTTGGGCCATTACCATCTTCCTCGGACCATGGCGATGCTTCAGTTTTCCATCCTCAAAATGGCAACATTTGCAAATTGCAATACAAATCACATATAAATGACTTCAGGATACTATGTTCTAGCCAAGAAACAGCCCGATGAAGCACATGTTGTTCTCACTTTGGACATCGAATGAGGGGTCAAAATAGATTAAACTGCTCCCTGTCACGTGCCCTTACCTGTAAATGTCGATGATTTATTTCATAAATGATCTCCATATGCCGCGGGAGTAAGTGCTGCACTAAAGGCACAGACCACTTTTCTAGAGCCTCTGGAAGGATGGTGTGGTTTGTGTATCTGCAAGAATAATTCGACAGAATTCACGAGCCTACTCAGTATAGCTGCACTACTCAAAGAGACCACTCACAAGCACAGAGGACTCTAGCAAGGACAGGTTGATTATGTATATATGTGGGTGTGGGTGTGTGAGTATGTAGGTGTAGGCATTTAGATAAAAATGGTTTGCAAATACACAAATTTATTAATGACTGTCTGTCTGGATATAGGAGTAAACAACAACCCTCACCCAAATGTTTGTACGACAATGTTCCAGGCGTCTATCCACTCCATGTCCTGTAAAACCACCAGCCCTCTATGCTTTAAAAGACCAGAAAAAAATTCCATGAAAAGCATGTGGAGAATAGCTCTACATTGGGGGGGAGAAAAACATCTCTACTGAGAGTAGGCAAGAAATCCATCCCTTCAAATAAAGGACGTCATCCAACTCTGACGCATCTTTCTCTTTACCACAAACACAGCCTACCTCTTCATCCACCAAAAGTCTCATTAGCTCCGGAATGGCGATAGTAGGGTGTGTATCATTCAACTGAACGGCCACCTTTGTATGAAAACTGGTTAATGGTCTCCCGGTCGCTTTATATCTCAGCAGAATGTCCTACATGCCACAATTAAGTAATTCAGCTGGTTAGACTTGATTCCCTGATAATCGTTCTCCAACCACCTCCCCTCCAAATGGGATATTCAGAAACCCACATTTATTCATATCTCCCTTCCATAATGCTCTTCCTTGCCTAAGGTACGGAACATGGCATGTCATAACAGCCAGCAGCTAAAATACTTCCATTAATAGTCATCATTGTGATAGGGTAATTATTGATTCGTCAATCATTATTCTTGGAATGGAGGGCAAGACCTGCAAAGTCGCTGAAACGAAGAAAAATTGTTGTTTTAAACGAAGCTCTCGTCCAGCATCAGTATTGTCGTTGGGATACAAAACACTGCTGATAGCTTCGGCACGAGCCTGTGCCTCAACTGCTGATAAATGTTGCCCTGAGTTAAAGGTTTGAAGATCGAACTCCTCACATGGTTGACTGCCAAAATCAGGGAAAGAAAAGGACAGGAGGCATGCCTTATTAATAAAAGAACTAACACGACCCATGACAGGAAAATCAGGCACTCTGTTGGTTTATACCAACATGAATGATTATACTTCGGTCTCACATAATTTTCTATTATGGAACATGTAGCAGCATCAGTAACACTGATTGAACTTGCAGACAGCTTGCATCCACATTGACTAAATTATCATAAGTACGTTACTAAAAATTCCTTGACACTAATAGTGATCCGCAGTGGCCACCAACTCAGCATATGCGGCAGAAAAATCTGATTCTTCCTTCTGCAGCTGACAAGACAAACACCCATACATCATGGCCTCCGGAGAGTTGCTTTAGGACTAATAAGAACCCCAAGATCATCTCAACATCATCTTTCACAAAAACAAAAACGATGTCTCGATGACTTTCAAAAACCAATAAAGAGCTAGTTGTTCCTTTAGTGAGGCCTTGCTGCGTGCTTACCTTGCCCAGAGCCGCATGGTATTAGTATTAATGGTATTATAACCGGAGACTGGAGTATCATACGCCACAGCCATAAATATCTCCCCTCCTTCCCACTTGAATCGTGACTTCTGGCCATCACTGGAGGACGTTACATGGCCATAAAAGCGTACAGGATACTTGACATAATGACGAGGCACTTCCCACGGGTTTCCACGAGAAAGCCAATAGTCAGGGTATTCGACTTGTCGTTTCCCTTCTATGCGTTGTTCAAACATCCCATATTTATAGCGGATTCCGTAACTGTCCAAGAAATGAAGACAAAGATTAAGTCCAGTAAAGTAAAACCTGGAACTTCAGCTTTCGGCCCTTCGAAAGAAATTTACACTCAAAAAAAACTGCACGGACAAAAGTGACAAGATGATGAAGGAACACAGGGGATAACTGCTGATATGAAAGAAAGTCACAAATAGCAGACACTCTGGAGTAACTGCTGCGTACTTGGTCACATTTCAGAAGCTAGAAAAGTAAAAATGAAAAAAAAATACCAAAAGACTAACCATACCCAAACAACAGGAAATTGAATTTCTACCACAAATAAAGCAGCAGAAATAATAAATAAAAATCTCAGTCAATTTAAAAAAAACATAAGCTAAACAAATGATCAACCCCGAGTCAAAAAAGCATATATACCCTGAGTTAAAAAACATACATCCAACGAGTCAAAGAAAATACTTTTTGTTCTAGCTGGAATAAAAAAAAAAAAAATTGACAGCAGATAGGATTGGCAAAAACCTTCAACACAGTCAAAAAATAATGTGCCATGTCACAGCTAGGATACGCTAAGCTTTGCCTAACAACTTCAGCATACACGCAAAATAAAACTAAACCTTAAAAAGACTTCTAGGACTTAGGATTGTAAAAGCTTCCAATGCTTTTAATAAACAGTTCTTGATCCATCTTTGCATCGCAAAATAGACTGCACTGTCTCATATGGTATGAACAATCAATGATACTTCGTACCAATGTTGCCATGTCAGAAACACTCTTATACCCGGTTAACAATGAACCTTGGTAAATTATTAGAGCAATTAGCTATTCCAAATCCAGCCAGTGAAGTGAATACAGCCTGATACAGACCTTGAACTTAATAAAAAACATGTTAGTACCATCAGCTGACACTTTCACACTATGATTCAAATCACTGTCATTTCTATATAGCTCTGAAGAACATATGCATATTGCACATATTCGAGTCCAGTTTGAATTGGCTGGCTTGCTAACGAGTGAGCATTATAGGTTGCAAAGGAAGTGTTCCAACCCAATCGTTCAGACCCCATGACATAATTATCAAGCGAAAGTTACTCGAGACGGCAACGCCAGTTTTGATGAAGTTATATATCAACTTGAGATGTGGCTCCTTGAGCACAGTAAATGATGAAAAGAGAACTGCATACTCTTCCAAGTTCAGCACGTCTTGGCCTCCCGCTAGAGACACAGTCATTGAAACCAACACTTCTATGCCTTGCTTCGAAACACAGTTGATGGTTAAAGGAAGGATTTACTCTCAGATCCTAATTTGTCGTACTTCCTCACTACACTGTCCATGGCCAACAGTGAAGTATAATACCAATTTAGGGTAGTGAGACATGGCAGATTGTACTCCCAACTTTATCTCGTGAACACTACATTATGGTTTTTGGCCAAAAAAAGTTGCGAACGGATTAGTGTTATTACGATTAATAGTGATGCACAGTGTACATGAAATGACCAGGCTGAATAACCAAGAAAACAGCTATGTTCAGTCTATTGTGGACTAGTTAAAATGATTACCCCCAGGCAGGATAATTGAGTGTTGCCAACGAATCCATGAAGCATGAAGCCAGTCGCCCTAATCCACCATTTCCAAGAGCAGGATCCCTTTCTTCCTCTGCCTGCATGCTTGACAAATCTTTGAAAAGGCCAATCATAACCAAAACATGCAATATTTGCTAGTCTCCAAAGTGCAACAGGATTGGACAACATGGTTCCATATTTTTTGCAATGACGGGTTTCATATTATCAATAGACTCAAAATGCAGGACACTTTCAATTTCTACAAGCAGGGGCAAACAGTCCAGCCAAAATAGGACAAATGCAGCATGATTACCAGCAACCCAGAAAAAAGACTACACGTGGCACATTCACTACACATGTAAATGCTCCCAAAACAAAAAGAACCTAGTACAAATAATCATCAAAATCGTTATTCATAAATTACTTTTAAAGTGGAACATGATGCTGAGAGCTGTAAACAGACGAAAGAGCATAGGAAACGAAATGTACATTAACACATTTCTTCAATCATCATTTTTTACATCCGTAAAAGTATGTGACATACCGCATCCTCTAAGCTGTACCCCAGTCTCATAAGCGCGTCCCCGTACTCACCCTGCAAACCTCTCCAAAGCAGCTCTTGAGAACAAAAAACCACATAATCCCAGACTAATACGGGTAGCTTGGAAGAAAGCACTGCTAGATACACAACACCATTAAAGAGGAAGACCACATAAGAATTTTCAAGATGGGCACTAAAACAACTAGATGCTCCTAATGATCCATGGATCCAAGTTCATCAATTGTCTGATAGCCAGAGGGAGGGAGTTAAAAGACGCAGTCACCAGTGCATCAAAAAATGTTCAAGTACCTTCAACTGTTGTGACAAGGAACACAACCGTCAGGCATCAGTAGTCAGGGAATGGCTGTAACAAAAATGCAACGCTACTCAGGCTGATATTCGTGGCTGTGTTATTTCCAAACGACGAATAAGAACTGAAGAAATCCTACGCTCTGTATCTTCAGAATATAACTTACATAAAAAAGCATGTCTCTTTCGATATCACACCTGAGACAATACCTTGCAGAATAATCATGGCAACACCTTTGCACTCCTAAATGGTAAAAAATATGGTAGAAAATATTCTGGGTCCAAACATGCAAATCATAAGTCATCTTAAGGCTCGTCCTTGCTTCCCTTCAGTCCTCTGTCAAGCAATACAATTAGCAAAGTTGATGCGCACTTGGCAAGAGAATGATCCTGAGTGATAACATTCAGGGCAAGAATAAAATCTGACCTTTAGGCCTAAGTTGTAAACCGCATTCTGTAAAGATCGCCCGACAAGAAACTCCAATGACAAATAATAAACAATTTTGGGATCCTGAACCCAAAGGAATCATAGTCGTGTGAGGAAAATTCATTTTTTCAAGAAAGAACGTATAAGCATAGCTGACTGCATAAATTCAGTTGGTTGCCCGTGCTTAATCCAAAGACTGTATGGCATGGGTGTTAAAGGGAGTAAGTGGAGCGATTGAAAAAAGGGACAGAGAGATGAGAGAAGGGGAGAAAAGAGAGAGAGAGAGAGAGAGAGAGAGAGAGAGAGAGAGAGAGCTATTATGTTAAAGAGTTCCTTGCCTGACAGACATGGATCCTATGTCCCACACATGATATATAGAGAAAAAGAGAGAGACGGAGAGGTAGGGGAAGGCAGCAGGACAACGAACACAAGAAACATTCTCATTTACTAGCAGCCATAACCCTAACCCTAGTTTCAGCTCACCGTCTCCTTGTAATACTCTTGCGTATCTGCCCAGTTTTCGATCTGACGTTCCATGACGCTGAGCGCAGTTGCGTTATAGATCACAGAGGCATCCGGATGTTCTTTCCTGCGTGCTAGGGTATATTCTGCATGATGAGATATAGACGCTTCCACGGCTGCCACGTCGCATGGCAGATACGTTAACTGACGAGGACCTCCTGAGGATGGAGAGTCCTTCTCATGCAACGAAAAGTCACTGTCGACTTCCCCATTCATGATTCCGAAACCATCATGACAGTCCATGGAGGGGGACGATAACGGAGAGACGTCAAAGAGAGGAACAAGGAAAGAGAAAAGAAAGTGCTTATTTAGTGGAAGCCATTATGTTTAATCGTGAATTCAATATTGGTAAAGAAGACTCCACTTTATGCTTGGATCGCAAGAAATACGCATGCGACTTCATACGATCTTTGTGTGACAAAATGTGAATGTGTGCGATGGATTTGAAAATGTTCCCGCAAGTTGGAACGACGGGATTAAGTTCTGCGACTTACTGTGTCCGTGCGATTAACCAACAAGGTCTATAATATCTATTGAGGCTCGTGCGACGGCTTTGCGAAAAGGCCCGACAACGATACAATGCGAGTATTCCGGAATTCTTGGAGCGGCAGACTGCTGATGCCAAGTTTTACCTGCCACGTGTTCAGCGGGCAAAGGAAAGAAGACATTTAGATTGCCGCTTCAGTACTCGGGCAGACCTTCAATTGTTTTGTTGCTGACATTTTATTGTTGCTGCCCCCGTGTGGTGACATCACTCCTACGTTCACATGAGCTTCTATTTCCCATGTGACGAAAGAGTGGTGTCAGAAATCCCATGTGGGGGTTAGAACCGCTGCCCCCGTCGCTACACCGCCAATCGCTATTAGCGTATTGAACGCTAATTCGGTCCCGCTTTTTTTTTCCAAATTCTTAAATAGCATAAATTATTCTGTTTTTTCCTTTACGCCATTTAGGGTTTCCTGTCCAATTAGCGTAAAAACGAAAGTACGCTGTCATTTAAATAGTGTGGTGTACGGTAAGTGTTCGACCGTACAAATTTGTACCTTTTAAGTGAAAAAGTATAATTAATGAGTTTTAGTAACTGCGGACGCATGAGAATATGCGCTCTAAAAAGGAGATGAAATCGGGCTGTCAAATATCACGTTCGCACATATTCGTCCAGCAACCACGTTTCGACTGTGTGAACGTACGATTTGTGTACGATTTGTCAGATTTTATACAAATGCCCATATTAGTGTAAGCATGTTTGCAAACGACATATATTTTTTTCAAAGACCCAAATTAGCATTAGGGTATGTCCCCATGTACTTGTAACTTAGCGATCATACTTTGTATTTTAGCGCGGATCCTCCAGACCCGGTTTTCAAGTGTCCATTAGTGTAAGAACGTAATCGTAACTTAAATGTGTGACGATTGTATACGTCGACAATTTTTGTGACGGTTGTCAATGTCTACAAACTGTGTTGTCGCACGTTATTTTTTGGAACTGCTTGTGACGTCGCATGTCTTACCATGATATTGTAGACTTACCGCCTTCCAGCCTGTGCAGTTTCACGGTTGAAGAAGATGTGCTTTGCCTTTGCGCCACCTGTCCGCTCGACGTGAAATGGCATTGGAATTTCGAGACCCCTGCAAAAAAAATATATATGTACTGAACGAAAAAGGACAAAACCAAACAAATTGTGTACTTTTCTTCGTCGTATTGAACGGAAAAGGACAAAACATAGCGAATTCTGTACTTTTCTTTGTCCTTGGAAATCGTATGAAAATTTTCGAAAATTACAGCACGTGCGAATATATGTTCCTATTTGTTTATCTTAAATACCTAGTTTCAAAACACATCGCGCATGTGTTTTAAACATAAGTTTGAAGATGACGTTTTTTGTCGCGGAAGTGGGTCGAATAACACAAGACAAATTTTCGTACATCTTGAGTTCGAGGATGACGCAAGTTGTACTCTACAAATCTGCGATTCCTTCGTACGTTTGCAACTTAGGGTATGTCCCCATGTGCATAAGGGTTTTTTTTCTGTCGTTTTCCTGTAAAATTTAGCGTCGTACTGCCTAAGTTGCAACCGTACGAAGGAATCGCAAATTTGTAGAGTACAATTTGCGTCATCCTTGAATTTAGGATGTATGAAAATTTGTCGTTTTGTGTTTTTCGACCCACTTCCACGACAAAAAACATCATCTTCAACCTTACGTTTAAAACACATGCGCGATGTGTTTTAAAAATATGTATTTTCGATAAACAAATAGGAACACATATTCGCACGTGCCGTAGTTTTCGAAAATTTTCATACGATTTACAAGGACAAAGAAAAGTACATAATTCGCTATGTTTTGTCTGTTTGCGTTCAAATACGACGAAGAAAAGTACACAATTTGTTTGGTTTTGTCCGTTTTTTAGGGTTACGGATTTCTTTTTTGCAAGGGTTTTCAAATTCTGATGCCATTTCACGTCAACCGGATAGGAGACGCAAAGGCAAAGCGCCTCGTTTTCAACCGTGAAACGACACAGGCTGGAAGGCGGTACGTCTACAATGTCACGGTAAGACACGCGACGTCACAAGCAGTTCCAAAAAATAACCTGTGACCACAGATTGTAGACGTTCACAACCGTCACAGGTATTGTCTGTTGTCCATAGCCATTTCCAGCCATGGATTTACCCTCGGAAGCACCACAGACTACCCCAAAAACAGCCTACTTTGAGTCCACTCAGAATTCTACAGAATAAACAAAACAATCTGAAACTACATGAACAGATAATTTCTAGGCCATTTAGTATTCCCACAAAATTTCATATAAAATTACTAGACAGACTTATCACATCACTCAGTCAAAGTTGCAGAAAAACAGTCAGCCAAAACTTTGATAAATCTGACCAGCTTCACAATAAAGCCCCAAGCAAACCAGACGCACAATAGGTCTGAAATTTTTCCAAAATATTACCAATAGAATGAGGAACTCACATGCAAAATTTCAGATAATTCTGCCAATACATCTGAGAGAAATCTTCAGATGAAAATTACCAAAAAGGAGCAAAAACAGTTTTTGTCCAAAAAGTTCCTAAGTCCAAAATGACTAAGTCCTACATAATAAACACTAGAGCTTACTACTGACTGTACGGAGGCATACCTAGTAGTAATCAATCAACTACCTCTGTAATGTGAGTACCCGAATACTTCGTGATATGTAACTAATAGATCTACACTAATAATTAATACACATAGGACTAAACATTGTTGTAAATATTTACAAACCCCACGAATTTCGTCAAAAGAATCTGGACCGTCCAAAATAAATATCATGTGATGGACGCGATTTCGCGTCCCTCACCAAAATGACCAAACTGACGGCGCCGCCGTCCGTAGCTCTTAGGGTGAAGTTCCATTAGACGAAAAGTGGGGTTCGTTACTGGACGCCGTATTCTTTCGTACATCGCCGTACAGAGCCGTACCATTTTTATTTTTTTTGTCAGACGAAACATCGTTACTGGAAAGCTGTCGGGAAGCTCCAATGATGTAGGCGTAATTCTTGACCGTTGGATGTTTCACTTTTTGAGATCCATGAAGCAATCGGGCACATCATCTAGTGGGCCCCAACTCTCCTCGCCAAAGAGAGTAGGGGCCCACTAGATGATTTCTATTGGTACACGTCAAAAAGCAAAAAAATATATCTACTTTGAAAATGCGATCACATGCGTGCACGTCGTACAGGCCATTTGCCACCTGCCACGTTGGATACAAGTCAGCCGAAAGTATCATCGCACGCTCCGTCAGGCATCCACCGACCTTCAAAGCTTGCTGCGTCTTTTTTACATGCCGTTTCGAAATTTTGATTTCCGTTTTCAAATTAAAGTCTAGCCTCAAACTTTTCGTACGAATCATTTACCACCTCTGCTGGTACATATATTATCGTTAAGATTTTCCGTTTGAAAAATCTTTTTAGATTTTCAAAATGTGAACCCTAGCTGCGTTGCACCAATCATAATTTCGACAGGTTTTTCACTAGCCGACACAATGGAGCAGACTTCCAGTAAACGGTGTCAGTAGACTTCTCCGTACATTTATTGGGACCGTCTATTGGAACTTCACCCTTATTCGACATAATTGATGTCGTGTCACGTGGTCACACAATCCACTTGACGAACTGACGTCACTTCATCCAAATTAGTCTGTATCGGCTGGGTCCTTTTCACTCAATGTCGCTCGCTCCACTTTCAGTTCGAATTCCTTTCATCATCATTATGATTCATACCTGTGGCGTACCTTTACAAAACATTCCAGATCGGATCGTTTCGCGATCTGCTGTACATTTGACTCATATATTCTGTATCTTTCCTTACGTTTGTTTGCGCCACTCAAATAATTCCGTACATCCCTAAACAATTAGTACCATTACTCCCCCAATTCGCAAATCCATTCGAACCTCCACAGTATATCAAGATAGCATACGCATTAAAAATTGCGTCAAGTATTCACGAACCATTGTGTACGCACAAAACGTCGTGTACGCACGAAACCAACTTTTCAAAAACAACATTGTTGACGTATACTGAAATTTGGTGGTCTCTATTGACGCACAGAATGGAGCAGCCTATGTAAAGCCTCTAGGATAATATTTGCCCCTTCCACTTTCCCACTGAATAAGTGCCGCCCAGGCTCACAAATATTCTGACCACCCTAAATATTCTGACCACCCTCACCCCTGTGAGGAGAAGACTCCCTTGAGTCAAACGCAAAAAGAATCACTGAATTTGCTCCCTTGGGCAGTAAGTTATGGCTGGTCAAAGATTAACTTTATAGTTAAAAGCTCTCTTAGAGAGAGGTACCTAAATATCACTAAGTCTTGATCTGCCTACTCACGACTACCTACTTCTAAACCTTAGTCCAATAGGAACACTATATAGTACAAGAAGGTACAGTGGGCGATGTACTTATTGTACGTCCATTGTACGACATGGTCTACAAGGTGACACCTCTCAAATCGAGAGCCATGGTTCCTCCTCCCATCTTCTCCGGTATCAAATAATGCGGCGCCACGTGGTACCGCGTGACGCAATCTCCAAATGCCGCTAAAAGCTCACTTCGTGTGGCAGCTACAATGCTGGCCGTCCGATCAAAACATATTTTACACGGTTCAGATTCACGTACGTGCATCAATTGTTCCTCTTCGTTAGTTTGATGTTAATTTGCCGTAGCGCTAATGTTTATTTATCTTCGAAATCCGTCAAGCGTATCGTTCCGGTGACGCCTATTGGATAAGGCTTACGTCTACGTAGTGAACTACAGATCCATATTCAAATCTAGACGAAGGCAACATGTTGGTAAAATATCCTCTACTTCGAATTTTGCCACTTTCTAAATATGACGGCAGCCATGGCGTGCCTTTGATCCTCACTCTCTCTTTTTATCGTAAAAATAAATTAGAGAAGTGAACTATTTAATTACCTCTTTTCAACATATACAATCATCACAAGCGTAAGCTACGATTTCGTCCTTACAGACATAGGGACACTTGAAATCCGGGTCCGGCGGATCCGCGCTAAAATACAAAGTAAGTTTGCTAAGTTACATGTACATGGGGACATACCCTTAGGCAATACAGCGCTAAGTTTTACAGCAAAACGACAGATTAAAACCCTTACTTATGCACATGGGGACATACCCTTAGTAAACAATTAAAATGTATGTTTAAAAAAAAAAAATCAAATTCCTCATTAGCGTAAATCACTGTAATTATTCCTATACGTTAAAAAAACTTGTACGCAAATAGCCATTGGTGATGTACAATACAGTATGTGGTCAATGTTCACGTTTTCTAATATATCACCGTTCAAGAAGTGTCCGCCACCACCGACATTTGTGGTCAACGGTCATTGTCCTAAACCCCCCGACATTTGTAGTCAGCGATCAGATTTGACATTTTTAGTTAGCGGTCAATGTCCTACACCGTCGATATTTGTAGAGTTATGAAACGTTGACACCGACCAAGCGCGGTTCAAGAATAGCATCGTACTTGCACTTGTTTCTTCATTTTAGCTGCTTGTGAGATCCGTTTCGAGAATCAGACGTCAAAAGTACAACCGTCAATATTTGTAGCCATGAGTTAACCGTATTTGCGGAGTAATAATCGTGCTTGCGAAAAGCGTTTCTCCAACGACAACGAACAAAATGTCGTAAACGTAAAGCGTTTGCAAAGTAAGTAGGGTGTTCTTGGGGACGCTTTCGTGATAACTATATGTAGTTATTTGCGACAGCGAAACAAATTCCAATTTGTTCGCAATGGGAAACCAGTCTTAAGATTTGGACCCATTAGGGCAGGTTTCGGGTCTAAAAGCATATTGATTTTACCCAATGATGCAATTGACGAGATTTTTTTTACCCAAAAATTGTCCCATGGAGGCTCCACTAAGGGCCAAAAGTGGTAATTTTAAGGCATTTTTCAACAATTGGGAAAATTTTGACCCCGAGTCAGTATGTGTCGAAATTATAGATCTATAAATTGCCCATAGATAAAATGACTATTGTTTGCCCATTTTGGCCCTTGATGGAGGGGTGCTAAACGTTTTCATTAAGTCGTTTATATATCCATTCACCTAAACAAATCATCTAAAACATAAATCTACGACGAAATAACACAGCTACGCACCTCAATCTCGTGGTAAATTCGTATTTGTGCAAACGACACATGGTCAAATATCTTGTCCAAATCTAACTATGCATAAAACGTTCATCACTGTAAAACCTTGGAATGGAAAAAACATATGCGTATAAAAGGGGTAGAACAAAGGAAAAAAAAACATTTCAATACTACAACCGGTTAAGCAAAAGATATGGAAAGGTATAGAGGACCAACAAACAATAAAAACTTAACAAAAGAAAGAAACCACCAAACTATGCAATAAACCTCACGCTCTACATTATATCCGCGCTTCAACGCCACTTGCACCAATTCAAATTATGCGCAATAATGAGCTTCCTCATTGTGAGCAATGTGTTAAACGCGTTTGTTTCGAATTAGTAGTTTAGCTGCAAACAGAATATGCGCTTGGGGGGGGAGGGTGAGGTAAAACCACATGTAGACGTAAAGCAGATGTAAAATTGTCAAGCGTAAAAAGAAGTGTCAAAAAATTTCAAACGGTAAAGTGGCTTGTTTCCACTCACCAATTCTTACTCCACTACCCGAACAAAAAAGAGAATGTAGTTGAGAAGAAGGTAACGTCTCTAATTGATTTCATAATTTAACGATTGTCGAAGACTGTGGTATACGATTTTGCAACTGAAAGTTATATTTGGCAATGAGAGATGGAAAAGGTTGAACACGAGTTTGGGTCCCCCACACGAACAAAACCAAACACGATATTGATAAGAAGGTATCATCTCGAATAATTAATAAATCAACAGTTGTCAATTTCTCCGATATACACTGCTGTTATAATTAGCGTTGACGCAAATTTTGGGTTTTTAAGACAGTAACACAAGAGTTGATGGATCAACTTTGTGAAATGGAAGTTAGGGACGATGGGGTTAAAATAAATACACCATCAACATTTAAGCATGAGGTAATGTTATATTCCACCAAAGCATACCTGCACAAATATGACACTACAAAAATACAAAAGACTAAGTTGTTGACGGACAAACAATCCCTCCGATCGATAAAAAGTCCAATGTCTAACTATATTAGTGTTATTTTTTGAGCGAGATTGGGAGAACGTTGAACCATAAAACGTGCCAAAATTGAGAATGCCACTTGGGAGTCACAACACTTGTGAATGCCTTTACAATGCAAAAACTCATCCAACTACGCATCACCAACATTGTTCACAAAAAAAGGGGCTCGTACGGGGGATCCAAAAGCTTTAATATCCTATTTTTTAGACTCGATACATAAACTTGTAGAGAGAGGATATTAGTACATAAACCTCGTGGAATTAAGCTACAAACTCAACTGGTTTAATAGATAAAACGACCTTACTCCGTATAATGACAACATGGAAAGATAACTTGGTCGTGATGTCCCACAATGCGCATATCATCTAAGGCCGGAGGGTTCTCCCAAAAATTGAAGTTGGCCAAAGTTAAGAAAGCTACCCCTAAATGATCACCTTGGCGAGTGTCAAATCACAAAATTTAAGGTTATAACATGACCCGAAGGTAGTGTTATGTATTAAGGGCTCCTTGCCGATATTCGATATCTACCTATTTATGGGTACCTGACAATCGATAGATTGTCTGGATATATCGAGAAGCTTAATATCATGAAACTTTACTGAAGTATCGCGCCGATATGCTGATATATGAAAGTGGCGCTGGATTGGCAAAAGAATTTCATAAACTAATTGACCCCGCCCCCCCTCAAGCGGCCTCCTAAAAACAAAATGGGGAAGCCACGACTCAAAGTCGCAAGATTATGACGTGGATGTTATCTCAAGTGAGCATGACATCATAATGTCACAAACCCCTAAACGTTTAGAATGTCACAAAAATTTAAGCCACTACAACCGTTAGCTTGTTTTGTAAACGTCTATAAATGTCACAAGTTTTAACTAAGGGTATGTCCCCATGTACTTGAAACTTATCGAACCTAATTTGTTTTTTATCGCAGATCAGACGGACCCGAATTTCAGGTGTCCTTATATGTAACACCAAAATTGATACTTATAGTTGTGACGATTGTATACGTTGACAATGCTCGCAACGACTCTCAACGTCTACAATCTGTAATGATGCACGTTATTTTTCGCAACTGCATGTGACGTCGCATGTCTCCGTGATAGTGTAGACGTACCGCCTTCAGCCTGTGCCGTTTGATGTGTTTTGTCTTTGACCCTCCTATCCGAACGACGTGAAATGGCGTCGGAATCTTGAGACCCTTGCAAAAAAAAAACCGTACCAAACGTAAACGGACAAAACGAAATAAATTGTGAACTTTCACTCGTCGTATTAAACGGAAATGTGCAAAACATAGCGAATCGTGTACATTTCTTCATCGCTTTAAATATTTTGTTTTTTTTTTTAAAATTAGAGACGTGCTAATATAGATTCCTACTTGTTTAGCGAAAAAAAATTGTTTTAAAACACATCGCTGATCTGTTTTAAAGAAAACTTTGAAGATGATGTTTCTTCACGTAGCCGTGGGTCGAAAAATACAACACGACAACATGCAATACATTATAAGTTCGACGATGACGCAAAATGTACTTCTACTTTTTCGATTACTTTGTACTGTTGTTACTTAAGCGGTACGTCGCTAAGTTTAACGGGAAAAATAGAGAAAAAAACCCTTATTTTGGCACATGGGGACATACCCGAAGTCTACAATCGTCATAGTTCAAATTAACGATTTAGTTTTTGCACATTAGAACACTTTGAAAAGTATAACGGATAACCTTCACCTAAAATACAAAGTTACATCTCAAAGTTTCAAATACATGGGCACACACCCTAAGCTGTGCATTTGCAACATAAATTCATCAAGATAGTCTAAAACGTTGGGATACACCGATAAAACCATTTACAGCGCAACTGCTTTGAGTTTCCCGTTATTTCATTCAATACACGCTCAAAACGACAGAGTGGCAATTTTGCGTACACGCGACGCCCCTTAGGGTGCGCCTCTATGTAATTCAAACTTATACATATTTTTTTGTATTTTAGCGCAGATCCGGCGGACCCGGATATCAGGTGTCCCTATGTGTACCAAACGAAGTTGTCATTTAAGGGGGTTACGATTGTATACGTTGACAATGCCCGTGACAGTTGTCGACAGTGTACAATCTGTGATGACGCACCGAATTGTAAAAAAATGTCTTGGACGTCGCGAGAATGCGAGGCTGCGTGAGAGAGGCGGCGTGTGCGACTTGCTGGGGCGCCCTCAAAAATTTCTCAAGATTTCGTCAAATGGCATTCGAGTTTTCAGGCCCTTGGAATGGAAAAGTCCGTTCTGAACGAAACCCGACAAAACAAAACAAATTGTGTACTTTGTTGGACGCAAACGGACAACACATAACGAATAGTGTACCTTCCGCCGTGGCTTGAATTCGTTTGAAATTTTTGAAAAAAAACATTACACGTGCGGATAAGTGTTCCTATTTGTTTTTAAAAAATACTTTGTTTCAAAACACATCGGCCCTGTATTTTAAAAAAAAGTTTGAAGATGACGTTTTTTGGCGTGGCCGTGGGTCGAAGAACACAAGACGACAAGATGTAGTACATTTTAAATTTGATGATGACGCAAAATGTACTTCTCTTCTTTTTTATTTTTTTGTACGGTTGAAACTTTCGCGGTACGGCTCTCAGTTTTACAGGAAAACGACAGGAAAAAACCCTTACTTAAGCACACAGAGACGCACCCTTACACGCTTGCTCTAAGGGAAACGTATATCCGTCCCCCAGCGCAGTCGCCCAGGCTGGGAACCGAGAAGTCGACTCCAATCTCTTGCCTGAGGGTTGCGCCCCATTGGTTCAATTTGCGCGGCAAAATCGCCCGTTTGGAATTATGGCCCGATAAATCGCTCCATCGCATGAAGCGGGTTAGGATTTGGCCATTGAGGATACGCCATGTACCCATTGCAAACAAAAAGGAAAACCGAAAAAAGCTACTTGAAGAACAGAAATATGTGTTTTTCAAATTTCTCCATCAATTCCCAAAATTTGGACGAATCCGTTTCCTTCTTGCAAAATATATCTCAGAAATTCTACGGGCAACTCAAGTGGTTTTTGGTTTTCTTGTATTTGTCCTAGATTACAGGCGTCATAAACTGACAGGAACGCTCCCGATTCCCGGCGGCTATCCCAGCCGTTGAACTTTCCCACATCTATTTTTGCGGGTCATAGGTTTCTAAAATGGAAAACGACCGTCGTCTGAAAACGCGTTCTCTAGCGTATTGCACCACACAGCTCCACAGGGCAGAGCACTTATCCACCGTCCGATGAGCGGATTGAAGTCAACAACTGGCGATCGCTTTCTCGATTTTTCTGCTATCCAGTTACAGCGGACCAGCGCGGATCCAGCGGCTCCACAGACAAGACCGTACTGTACTGACGTCGCAGTATGCCCCTAAAGTACTGTACTTTTTTCTGGACTATTCGTCTATTCCAGAGCGTGTACGGAGTAGCATGCGGGACGCGGGGTGGCTTCTGACATAAAAAGACATTTCAAGGCGCGAACATCCGCACTTTGTCTCGCTTTTCCATTCGCCCTCGTCTCATTCTCCGTCGAAAAACCTCCCCACGATTTCCGGGAAAACGATTTCTCTCTCTCTCTCTTTCTCTCTCTCTTGCAGGGGACGAAAGTTCTCATGGGGCCCGACCACAAGTCCATGGCCGTCTTTATCCGCAACCGACAACTGAGTCGAATCCTTACTCTCGCTCACATGAAGGGACAGCTGGCAATCTGTTATGACGACGTGCTCTTTTCTGATTGGACAGGACCTCCGAACCCGTCAGGAAATGCTTCGGCGCACATTGTAGAAAACGACAAGGCGAAGCGAAACTCTCCGCTGGCCCTCAGATACGGACGTCAGTTTGCTGACGTGGACAGCCCCGGAGGACGCGGCCCGGTGACCGAAAAGGGCCACTTAGGAAATGTACGGACAGGTTTTGAAATGCAACATGTCGGCAGTGCGCACACTCAGCGCCATTCATGTACGGAAGTGGTCCAGATAGACTGTGACGACCTCTGCTGCTGTACGGAATGCTGTCCATGTACGGAAATTTGTCACCAGCCTGGGAGCTGTTTTTGTGAGCCAAGTTAGAAAACGACAAAAAAATAGAAAGGAAGTCAGACTTCTGTCGACCATTTTTCGAGGGAGGGGAGAGAGGGATTGGGCGGAAACCACAAGATTGACTAGTTTGTATATTTTCAGCTTTTTTATTCGAAGATGAAGTGGTTGATAGGGCGCCTCCTAAAAACCTCCCTTTTTTTTAGGGTTTTTTCTGAGTTGAATGGGGCTGCATGTTGCCTTCACCTAATTTGTACATAGTTGCCAATGAGGAAGGAAAAAGTAGACGAACCGTAATTAGTGTGGCATGACAGTGGAAGTCCTTGGCACTAAATTGTAAAGTTTAGAAGCACTCCCAAAGAGATAATTTTGTTTTTCATGATTTTTTAGGGCTATTTTTTTAGTTGAATGTACAATTTTTTTTAGAGCTGTTTTCCGAAAAGGTGAAGATGTAGTTAAAAACACAATGGAAAAAAAAATCCGATGTTTAATTCTTTTATGGATCACTGTAGTCTCTCCAGGATTTCTGTCAGTTTGTGAAGCGGTGAAAAAAAATAAAAAGTTTTAAGTTCCTTCTTAACTTGAGTTTGTTTCAATGAAAATGATTTCTTATCGAAGGCGATTTACTAGGTAAAACCTTGGGAATATGAATCGTGATAGGGTTTTAGATTTGTACAAACTCCCACATTGTGACGACTGGACTCCTCAATTTTAAAAAAAATATCTTACTCTTCTGTTGGGGATCTTGTTCGTTCAGTTTTTTGTGGATACGTATCTAAATGATTTTTCTGTCAAATAGTGGATAGTCATTCAGAAAATCCACTATATCTGATGTTTACTGGAAATATGCTCTGTTTTCTGTTTCTTCATTAAGTAACCCACTCTAGCTCTGGTACTTCAACTAATCCAGTCTTGTTCCAGTATTGAGGCTGGGAATCCACTGTAATTCTGGTTTTTTCAACTGGAAACCAACCCGAAATCTGGCGCCAGGAGATGAGTTTGACTCTTATTCTCATGGTTCACCTGGAATTTCAGAATACGCTAATAGGAAAATCCATCCGAGCAAATTCACGCATTTTGTTAGAAACTACTTTCATTTTTCTAAAAAGGGTGCAAAATGTTAATGAAAGGTGTTTTAACCGGAAATCTAATCTCATTCTGGTATTCCAATTGTGACTCCCGCTGTAGTTTTGTGAACACAACTGGAAATTGATTCCATTTTGGTAAGGCTACTTGAAAAGTACTCTTTGACATTTTATTGCAACTCTAATGTTAGTGTTTCAGTTGTGAATGAAGTCCACTCTTCGGAGGCGCTGGAAACTCAATCATATTTCGGTGTTGCAACCAAAGGCCCACCCTTAAGTCAGTTGTTTCTACACGACCCTAATTGACTCCAATTGAATTTGACTCATAGTTTTTAAGGATTTCAATTTTGGCAGGTAGTCTTTCATCCGGAGACATTTTACTTTTCTGAGGAGATGTAGACAGTTCCCACAGCTCGATTTCCTCAAAGCTTCAGGAAAAGTGTTGCTACGAGAGGAAGGAGAGAGGAGCAGAAGGGGCGTCGTGTTGAGAGTACCATGGCTTGGATGAGCTGAAAAGGACAAAAATTGTGGATTAGAGGGTACATGTCGAGCTTTTTCAGACGTTGGTTGTGCATTTTTAGGAATTACAACTGAGAACATATTGAAGGACACGAATTCCAAGTCGATGACAGATATCTGGAAAGTCTCACAGTTCTTATGATAAGTTCGCTGAAATCTTCCTCTGGCATTCAAGTCCTTTTTGTCCTTTAAGATGAAATATTTGCCAGTCTTAATGCTTCAGCGCTTCCTAACAAACCTTGCCTTCCAATAAGAACAAAAACATCACACTCATATATGTGAACATACATTTTGAAAGCCCGGAAAAATTTGGTCCATAGAGGTTTTGTTTAAATAAGATTTATTAAAAACAGGCACAAAAGTTTAAAAAGGTAGTCATAATCAGAATGTAAACAAAGTTTGTTTTTTCAAAGTCGACCATTATCAACAATGAAAAATTGGCCTTTTCACCTTTTGTTTACTCAAACTATGAAAGCACGATAATCCTCATACACAAATTGGTGAAGAAGATGAGATGTGAAGAAAATGCTCTACCAAACATAAATTAACACTTTTCAACAACACGAGTTTTCTACATTCACTCCCTCCATGTCAACAAAGAACCACTTCAGGAACTCGTAAAACAGACGGATGGAAAAATATTAAACAACTGACACCGGGATTAACACTAACATTATTGCTGAGGTCCATTTACAGAACTTTGATTTTTTCCCCACGGAAAGAGCCTTTCCAAAGAGTTACAGAAATATACAAAAAGAACCAATCAGAGAAACTCTTTCTGAATAACGTCCTTCAAAATCTCCAACTTAACAATAACATTTGGATTCATCATTTTTTGAGCTTCTTGGATTAGAGTTCCTTCCCTGTTGCTATAATAGGCATCGAGAACATGCTTCACCCATTTGTGAAGATCTTGAGGAGTGCTGCAAAACCAACCTCGCACAAACAGAAAGAAAACCGTCGGAAACCTGTTGTTAACCAAAAGGAATGCACACGACTGCGCTTTTGCTTTAGAGTGACAAGTTATCGCCGATATGGAATTTGTTGGTCCCAGACCGATATATCGGAACCTCTGACCGTTCGATAACCGATAACTATCGGTATCGGTGTTATCGCGATAAGTTTTTTACCGATACACAACACTAGAAATTATAATTAATAATACTAATTTACAGGGTGACGTGGCAGATTTTGGTCACTTCCCTTAATTAGTGTTGTTAACTCTATTTTGTGATTTTTGGCCAAAAAAAGTCGCGACAGAATTAGTGTTATTAACACTAATAACGATGGGCGGTGTACCATACCGAAAACTGAAAACGCAAACGTTCACTTACTCTGCCAAAAAACAACAAAAAACCACCTAGAGGGGGGAATCTTACGTGTAAAGATAATCAATTTCTGGTCCCTGTTGATCATCTCCCGGCGAAAAAGCCGCCACCAGCGCTGCAAACTGCTCTCGTGGATCTTCGAGCGTGATGAGGTGACGCATGATGCGCACCTCCGTGGGAATGAGGCGCTGCAGGTTGCCCCGGGCCTGCAGGTACAGGTGGTACATCACGTCCTTCACCTGCACACCCACCGCCCCATAAAGGCCCAATCTTCAGTCCCAAACAGAACTCACCAACCTCCCTCTCCCTCTCCATCTCCAGGACGCGAGACCGATGGCTCTAAGATCACGACAGAAAACCCCTCATGCATACATCCCCTCCCTCTCCCTCGCCCTCTCCCTCTCTCCCTCTCTCTTCCTCCCTTCCCTGCTGTCCCTCCCCGCACCTCCTCCTTCATCATGTTGGACTCCTTGGAAGCCGCCCACGCCTTGGTGATGAGGAGCATGAGTGCCGAGTCCAGCTGGTTCTTCTCCGCGAGATCGTCAATCTTCCGGCACGCCTCCTCCAATGAGGGCGATTTCAGAATCTCCGAAAACTTCTCCTCGGCTCCCAGCATGGCCACCTCGTCCTCCATGGCCGCGTCGTATGCATTGACGGCCGTCACACATTTCGCAGCAAGAGCCGCCAATTCTGTGGAGAAATCAACACTACTGATGGAGATGTTCAGCTTGGTTCTTGTTTATGTGTTTATGTGTTGATTTGTTTTGTGAGTTTATTGCTCATGTGTTCGTTCGTTTATTTTTTGTCCGTTCCAAAACAAGTATTGCATTTGTATTGACTGTCTCGATAATTATGCGTCAAGTGAAGGTTAACAAGCATTTTCCCCCTAAACATATGCCTGACATATTCTAAGCATGACTCTATTTTCGCATCTTCCTGCCGTTCTCCCCCACTTCTGTTTCAAAAAAAGAACAGAAAGAGACTGGAGGAAGAGTGCCCGTTGAAGCGTACCGTCTCGTCTCTCTGGGTTCTTCACATTGGCATTGCAGAGTGTCTGTAAATGCTCAAAAAAAGCTCCTGTAAAGTCCTTTCTCCTCCGGCTCATCACTGTATTTATGTCCTCATTCGCTTCTATATACCGTAACAGCTCATTGTGCCTCTCCATGTCATCATCCACCTGTAAAAAAAAAAACAAAAACAAAAACGGAAAAGGGAAACAGAAAAGGGAAAACGGAAAAGGGAAAGGATAAGAAAAAGAAACAGGGTGATTAAAGGAAAAAATATGTATTTGTCGGCAACAAAGCAACACCCTCATTGTCTCCCTTTCCCTTTCCTTTTCACATTCACATTCACTTTTACCATTCACTTCCTCTTTGTTTTCTTCTTTTTACGCTTGTGCTTTCAGTTTGATTTCAAAATTTCTGTCCCTTAACTCTTCCATAAGGAGCTCACTAAGAAAGAAGGCCACAGAACCATTGTATGATATCTCTCACTCGAGAAAAAAATTAACGACAATATCTCGGTTCCCACCTCCGATAAACCCCGCACATGAAATAGTGTTGAACACACCAGTTACTTTTATTATGAAAAAAAGTGATATCCAGGTAGCCTGTCACAATAAAGGCATTATTAAACGAAAATAACGCAAAATTTTCCTAATTGCTAATAGCCATAAATGGGGTATCCGGATTCAAACAAAAAAAAATCCAAACCAAATGGAAAGCTGTATCTTATTACACAGCAGAAGATGTGCCCCTTCCTCTCTCTCTTTTTATCTCTCACACCAACACTTACTCTTTCTCTCAGATTCCAAACAAGAGATTTAATTGTCATCCTTGAGTCATCCTCGAGTTTCAATTTTAGAAGTTTCAATTTTAATCACAGCTAATAGAAGAAAAGTTAACCTGAAAAGTAGACAGGCAGTCGTCTCAAATATGCCTTCACACACAAATTCAAAAGCCAAGAACAACCTGTGGTATTTGAAACCAGAAATTCCACACTCCTCTCTCTTCCTCTTTCCCTTGTCACCCTCACCTCTTTCAGCCTCCTCGCCAGTCTGAATAACGTCTCTCTTCTCTTCGGATCCTCCATTGCCGCGGCTCTTTCCTTAATTCTTTTGAAAAAATGAGGTCTTATCTTTGCCCATTCCTCACTATACGCCAAAAGTTTTCTCCATTCCTCAGGATCAGGACGGTCTATCCAGAAAACTTCAATAAGTTTATCACACACCCTCACCATCTTAAATCCCTTCTCAAACTCTAAATCCTCATCTACTCTCCCGTCATCTCCCTCACTTCCTTCAGTCCCTCCTACTCCCTCCTCAATCTCCCTCCCCTCTGGCCTCTCTTCTGCCTCATTGTCACCAACACCTCTCCCTCCTTCACTTTCCAAAGCAGCTGATCCCGAGGCCTCCATCGACATTCCATTTCCATTTACTTCATTTCCACCCCTTTTTACCCATTCTGATTCCAAAGGAACCGCGACATCTCCACTTGGATTTTGTCTCATTTCGTGATCAAAAGAAGTTGAAGGAAGAACCGCATTTCCTCCTTCCGAAATAGCCATCAGAGATAGACCTCTTTTTCCTACAACCACAAGAAAACACAATCTACTGTGAATGACTTGACATACCGAGAAGAACAAACCTCATTCATACCTTTCGATCACTTTAAAAAACACCATTCCGAACTTGCTAAGCAGTATGTGAAATTTCACATAAATTGACCAACATAACAACATAAATTTGTCAAAATAACCATTTTCTGTTAGCCAACCAATTGACGCATACAGCTTTACTAGCTGCAACTCCACCACAGTAATTAGTGTGAAGGGACAAATGAAAAGGGATGGGACAATACACCTGTAAGACCACCTCGTTACCCGGAAAAAGGCCTAAGGGGATTTTTGCGTTCCTTTTACCAGTTCTTTCTTGCCATCAACACAAAATTATGCGGAGACCTCAAAAAAATAGGCAGCAAGGGTCATTTCTTTGTACTTTAGTGTTAGTTTCGTCGAGACTCGCATTGACACTATAGCCTATTCCTTTATCATCACATTTTCTGTTCGAGTACGTTGAATAACTTGATCCAGAATACAAAAAAAAGTTATGGATGTAAAATTGCAAAATTGCACCTACAATGTTTTTCTCCTTGAAAACTTCTCTCTAAAAACTTTCTTTGAGACAGTAGAACAGTTCTGGCATATTCAGACAAAGTTAATTTGCCATGCACTGTTTCGAACTTGATTTTTCCAATGCCACCCTCTCAGGTTTGATTGAATGCAAAAGAACACACGAAAAGTAAAATTACCATGCTCTGATTCCTTCTTCACTCATTGACACCAGCAAAATACAATGACTTCAGAGCTATTAGCCAGGTTTCACTGACAAAGAATTCAATTTGTTTAAAGCTCCCCAACACTAGTGTTCCAAAGTCATTTCAGCTTCAGTTCTGGAGATAACCTGCAATAAAGTCAATCTTTCTTTTCCCATGCATGGAAACTGTGCAAACCAGCAAACAACATTCCGGTAAGTTTTAAGCCAATACTAAATCTGAATCCATACTAATTATTATGAGCATAATAATCCTGTTTGATCTTTTTCCTCTCTTTTAAGTATCTTTTGAGTACCTTTTGAATATCTTTTGAGTACTTTAGAGTATCTTTTGTCTTTCGAATGTTAGCTTATTCATGGCATTTTCATTTTCTAGCAGCAGTTAATTGGAGGGAACCTAACGGCAGAAAGAATGTGGATAAAACAAAGGGTAGAAGACTGCATCGCGAATTGACGCCAAAATCTGATAATAGGTGAGAACAGAAAAAATGTTGGCAATTCGTCTGTAATATCAAGGTACATGGGTTTTCCAAAGAACGTTTGAACTTAAATATCTCAATACTGAGACTCTTTCAAAGGCATAAAATACACGTTTTTGCTTCTACAGAAACTGGGCCTCTCAGACTGCGACCCACACTAATGGGGGTATGTGCTACCTGTAAAAACCCTAAAAACCCCTTAAAATCTTGAAGAAGAGTATACACATATATATTGTGCAGAATGCTTGCAAAGGTGGAGTTTCTGAAGAGTGCAGAAATTGATTTGATGAGTTTCCCTCGAGTTGCGAAAAAAGTGATGCTTTTTTTAGCGAAATTCCACACGCAACCGGACATAGAGACAGGAGAAAGAAGAAAAGTGGGAGAGGGAGGGAGAAAAAGAGAGAAATCAGGCAAGTCAATCAGAAAAAAAGAAGGCGTCGCCGTTAAATTTTGTCACAAAATCTTATCTACATCATTTCACACAAAAAGAGAGACTCGTGAAAACTCATTTTTGCAAGTTCCGAGGGCCCAAAAGAGGGTTACAGGGTTTTGTAGGGTTTTGGAAGGAAAAAATACAGCTTCTGCCCTGCCTGTGGAAAAAGACAAAAAGAATAATGGTATGACTATACGGACAAAGAAAAACCAGGTTATCAACTCCAATTCAGATCAATGAAAAGGGAGAAGACGGTTTATATCCCACATTCTCATGTTCGGTTGTAAAAACATGCAAAAATTTGATGACTTTCAAACCTACACCACTGGTACTCTAAAACCCCCAAGCCTTGACATCCTAAAACCTTACAGCCTCTAAGACTAAGGTCCAGAAAAACTAGTAAAAGAGACACATCTGCGAAACCTCAACCAAATCACCTCGCACATGAAGAGGGCTCCGTGAGGGCAGAGTGCTCCAACAGCCATGACTTCCAGTCCGAGGGAGAGCACACGTGACAGCTAGTCTTCTGTCCATACGTTCTGACAGCCCTTGTACGGATGAAAGCGGAGGAGCTGCGGCGAGGCCGCTGTGGGCGAGCATACTGGCAGCCATGGCCAGGAGGAGAAGAGAGCGGATGAGCTCGAAGAAGAGGAAGGATTCCAAAGAATGAGGAACTTCTGATCGAAGGTTAAAAGTGCGATCGCAGCTGGAAATCCTATATGTAGTATCCACATGCTATACGCGTATTATACTTGAAAATACCGTAGAGCACTCGTACAATACGGAAAAACTGTATATAGCGCTTCCAATTGTTTTCGCACATTTGACTAGGCCTACTGGCTTATGCATCCGTTACCGAGATATTTTGTGTCTGTCGCCAGAAACGGAGATCTAAAGGCATTCTAGTTTCCACTTACTTCTGTCCGAAGTAAGCGGCGAAGGGAATGGGAGCGTCTCGTAGATATGCACACTGTTTCTAGCTACGGACGTTTGTCACGTAAATTTTGGATGCCCACAATGTACTGTACCGTCTAATGACAGTAACCAGCTACACCATTCAAAATTTTAATTTGTAGAGTGGTTCGAAAGCCGGAAAACGACAAAGCAAGCAGGGGCAAAATGTGGAAATGGCCTGCAGAAGTACAATTTCGCAATCCTACATAAGTCAACATGACGCCCAGTGTATAGGCCCGCGCCTTCTTCTTTCAATATTGCACTCTGTTCACAAAAATGGTCGTAACGCCTGCTGATAGCTCCTGGGTCGCTTCTTGTTCTTCTCATCTTTTCTGTCCAGGACGTACAGGAAAACAGAGTAGCACTGCCCTAATAAAATCCTCTTCTAGCAGCATGAGGGCTTTGGCTGTGCGGTGTATGGGGTCCTATCCTTCTGGAAAAAATAAGAAGCAATCAATTGGTCTTGCTACTAGGTAAGTCAGCTTGTTGTCTCAATCACCGAAAGTTTTAGCTTCGTTTCAAATAGGACAATTTTTTTGATGTTTGTATCTCGAGATCAAATAGGTTAAGTCTTCTTCGTGCATTGGGTGGTTATACTAGAGTTATTACTGGCGTTACTGGCCAGTAATCACAGTAGTTGTACATAAAATTGTACTTTTTCTTGAAAATCGTACACTTTTCTGTACGATCATTTTGATTACTGGAAGGTAACGCCAGTAACAGCGCTCGCATAATTACCCTATTGGGGAACCTATACATGGAGTTGGTATGACATTGTTTCGCTGGGTAAGCTTAAGGAAATTACTAAAAGGGTACTCCTTCAAGTCAACAAAGGGTCTCGCAAGCATTCTAACTAAATGCAAGTAGCTAGATGAATAAGTGGATAATGCAGTTCGTAAGTCCAAGGGTTTCAGATACTAAGGGTCAAAACTGTCAAAAGTTCGGACAGCTTCTTGGAAAATATCTGGCAAAGTTTGTATTCCACGACTAGTCTACTTGCGCATTTTATCTTTCTGCCTCTCCATAACAGTGCCTGGCTGGGAGTAAAGATGGAGAGGGGAGGTAAATGGAGATGTCTGTTTGTGGAGAGGTGTGATGTTGTGATTTAGAAGAACACATTAGAGTTAACCTGAATATTCTGGTAGGAAGTGTCGTCTCTTTTTAGTTCATTACATGGAAAAACATGGCTTGGGTATACTCTGATTGTTTTTCTGGTTTCTTAAGTCATAAGTTTATTCCATCCGTTTTCGTTGTTTTTTCCTCGAATAGCTGAATGACGAGCTGATTTGTCTCTCTGAATTTGGTAATTGCTCAATGTGTATCCAAGTCTTTTGTGCAAAGTGAAAATGCATGTATAGGCTGGTACTTTGGACTTAAATTTGCCCAGCTTATAACTGCGTCAATCCAGCCCTTTGCCACCTTTGCTTGTGGTCATCTCTATTTTATGCATACGAGCCCATCGTGGGTGTTTTGAGCCTAATATATTGAGGATCTATGAGCGTTGGTTATTGTACTCAGGGCTTCAGAAACTTGATTGTGCAAGGGGTAGCCTGCAAAGTTGCGTATGGTAGATCAACAGCAGAATTCCCAAATTTAGAATACACTACTTTAGGCGTCAATGAAACAGAAAGAAGCAGGGAAGCTGACCATGCTGAATTTCTGATTTAATCTGAGCTTTCTTCCGCTCCTTGCGTCACCAAGTAGCTGTGTTTCTACCATTCATACACTTGGATTTGTTTTATTGTTCCAAGCATGTCAGATGCCCTTGTTATTTGTTTTGCTGTCCTCTGTCAAGTTGCAGTATGAAACTGTTTATTCATTTCAGATTGTTCTATCCATGTGACAGCGCGGGGAAGGTTTAGTCATACAATGCCGAAGGTTAATAATTGTTAATTGCACTGGTTCTTGTCTAAGTGACAATTTAGCTTCTATGGCATAATCTTGTATTTTAGTCTTACCTGGCATGCTTGATAAGCGAAGGCCGCAGGCAGCTTCGACGCTTTATTAGATATACTCTGACCTTTTTCTCTGTAGGTTTTTGCAGGTCTATATGCTTCAGTAGACAGATATCACTTGCTCAAGGTGGCTTTTCTAATGAAACAGCTATCTGTGTACCAAGAAGTACCACTATAACTCTTTGCCTTACATCAGAAACCCCTGGTGAGTAGGAGTGTTAAAGACCGACTGCCAGGAGCAGGAGCATAGCTATTGAGCAAACTTGGGAGTTTGGGTTTCAGTGTGAGTCAGAGACTTACATTGGATGTTCTATTCTCCAACACACCTGGTTGCCTGTATCACTTTTATCTATTATTCTCAGTCGACTTACAGCTGAGCTCGAGCGTTCATCTGCATGGCTGTGCTTGAGCAGGATGTGGAGAGAATGGGAAACAACAGCATGGCCCTTCAAGGGATGCTCTGTTTGTGGCTGCGCAGACCATGCTGTCAGGCGAGCTCAAGGATGGCTTCAGAGATGCTTCAGTTGGAGGCCTGCGTTTTAGCGAGCGCTCAATGCTAGAGTTTCCTCTACTGGGAAGCATCTTTCCAGAGCGTGAGCGTAAGGCCTGGGCCACATATAGTACAGGTATGCAGCGCTATTCCGGCCTCTCTTCCAAAGGACGGGAAAGGCTTATTCGTGGAGCTTATGCTTTTTTACAACGTTTTGCATCAAATACAGCAGCCAGTGGGTCGTCCGACAGGCTGACCTCAGAAGCGGAGTATGATGTACCAAGTGGTAAATTAGCAAGTCAAGTTGGGGCGCCATGCACAGGCAGTACAAAAAAACTTTTGATACAAGCTGCTCCTGCATTGGAGAGGGAGGTCAAAGAGGTTGGAGGAAGGAATTGGAAGGGCTTGACAGAACAAAAGAATGACAGCGTCAGTTTACCGGCAAGGAGCTTACACGCTGGCCTTTGTTCCAGGGCATTGGCAAGAAACGTGGCCCAAAAAGAGAAGTGGAATGGTTTGAGCTTTGTCAACATTGACCATAAATCTGGTGAGATCAAAGGTAAGCCAATTGTGGTTTCGAGAGAACATTTGAAGTCCAAGTTCAAACAGAGTCGGGAGAATGGAATTCCATTAGATCAAGGGAATGTCACAGAAGGGGAAAATGTGGTGAGTTCTTCACAGGAAGCAGTTTGGCAGCGGAAGCGGCCTGAAGCAAAATTAGAGCTGGCTGCCCATTTGCAAGGCAGTAAGATCACTGGACACGATTCCCACAGGCAATTTGACAGCGATCAGTCCGTTAGTGAGGCCACTCTGCATGTTACTTGTTCTCCATCAAGGAAGCCACCTCTACAGAGCAACGTCTCAGCTCATATGTCCACTCGTGCTAGCAACGGACAGTCCCCGCAGTCTGGCAGCATTTTTATCAGGGAGATGAAATCAGGTATAGGTAATTATGTAGAAAAACAAAGTGAAATTCCACATGAAAGGCATGAAAACCAAGCGTCAAGTTCCAATAGGGCAGTTTTGGCCAACAGCCATGAAGGTGGTAGCCTCATCCTGCAAGTGCCTAGTAGCTCCAGTGCAGTCCTTGCTGAGGATTTAGAGGAGAGCGGATCTGAAAAGGGTGTTCATAGAGAAACGGCGTCTACATTTTTGACAAAAGTGGTCATTGCGAGTTCAGACAAGCAAGGAAGTGAGGAGTGGCATGCACAGCGGAAATTGAGATTGACTGCAAGTGCTTTTAGCAACGCTCTGGGCTTCTGGGAATCAGGGAGAATAGATCTGTGGGAGGAGAAGATTGGTAAGGCAGCCGGGTTTGCTGGAAACGAGGCTACAAAATGGGGGCTGTCTCGTGAGGCACAGGCTGTTCAGTTGTATTCGAGAATGACAGGGAATCGCGTGGAACAGCAGAGCTTCCAGGTGATGCCAGATCTACTTCATCTACTTCCATTTTTTCTGTTTTTATTTTGCTAAGTCTACTTTGCTTAATCCTATTTCTTTCCCTGCCGTGTTTGTGGTATCATTTATCGTAATTAGAGCTGATTTTTTTTTTCTTTTCAAAGTTGTTTATCATATGACATTGCTCTCTGATATTTGATCGCAAGATCACCGTCAAATGGTAAGAGGCATATCTTTCAATTGGTAGCCTTTAAACAAAGCTCTGAATTTTTGAGTGCCCAAGAAATGCTTGCTGTATCTGCTTGCTGGTAACAGAGTTGTGGAAGAGACAGACCTCTTTCAAGCTCGAATGAGAATTTATGAAATCGCCACTTCTTGTGAAGATGTAATGACGTTTCATATGCTCAAAAGTTTCAAAGGGTCTGATTGGTGCTGATTGGATAATCAGGTATATCGAGAAGGTGATGATGTACATTCATGGCTCGGTGCGTCACCAGATGGCCTCCTTGAACGGGATGCCACAGTGGAGAACTCGAAAGCAGGAGTTCTCGAGGTGAAATGTCCTCACAACCGAGGCCGGCCAGAGTATGCTACACCATATCGAAAGGTGCCCTATTACTATATGCCTCAAGCTCAGGGTCTTTTAGAGATATTCGACCGAGACTGGCTGGACTTTTATGTGTGGACACTGAAAGGGAGTATCGTATACCGGGTACAGAGAGATCGCAGCTACTGGCGGTTGATCTATGGGGTGCTAAGTGAGTATTGGTGGTGCCATGTTGTGCCCGCAAAGCATGCCTTCAAGGAGAAGAATATGCAGCGGGTGGAGTGTTTGAAACCTGGAGCATCCCATCCATTGACATCAGTCATCAAGCAAGAGAGTGAACGACTTGCTGCATTATCGCCTCCCATTTGGCGCGAAGCACATGGCAAGTTTTTTGACCTTCCTAGAGATTAGAACGCGTGACCTAGCCTGTAAATTGGTTCAGAAAGATAAGCATAGAAGTACCAGATTTTCTAGTTTATTGTCAAAATTTCCATTATTTCAATCGGTACCTGAGCGATCCTGCCTGTGAATATTCTTCCTCTGCCGAAAATAAAGTGTGGGCGCCATACAAACGTTTCACATGCTGCTAGTCATGCCGCTTAAAGGCCGAAGTCTTCTTGGTAAATTTTCTGCTCATGTATTCTGCGAGGGCCTGTTTTTGACAAATCTGAACATAACAATGAGAAGAGCGCCACAGCGATCTGTGGCCGTGTTATTTTTTTGGTTTGATCTTGTTGGCTCTGGGCTAAGGCACGATTCACCAGATGGAAGCTTGGAAACCGGTTTTTTCTGACATTACCCTTGTGATCCTAGCCTTCTGGCTCAACATTGGTTTATTTTTTTCAGGGATTAGAATTGCCTGGATGGCACTTTTGGTAGGGAGGTTATTTGTAACACTGCTTTCATTTTTAGGGCACAGCACAGTAAATGTACAGTAAAAGAACCAGCACATAGGCAGTGATTATCCACACTAGATTATGCATTTTTTTGTTCTTTCCTTAGTTACATGTTTGTTTGGTTTTGAGGATCAACTAATAACCAGCCAAAGTCTGTCCTCCTATCTTTGACATGGACATCCTTTGTTCACCATCAGCCGCTTCCTTAATAAAGTTCTACCAACAGTTTCATCTTTACTTTGTTTTTGTATAGTACTGAGGTTAAAACCCGATTTTGTAGTTCCCTTAGGGGATTCGTGCTCGCCGTTTTCACAATTGGACGGGTCCTTACAGCTATAACTTGAACCCTCACCTAAGGTGCTGCAACAGGATTTTAAAAAAATAAAGGATTAGCAGCCTTGCGTTTACCTGTGATTTATGGACTTTTGGATTGGAAACTTGGGAGTATGTATTCATGGCGGTTTAGATTGATAATAGACACTTTCCATAAGTTATAACAAACATCACTTTGAGGTCTGGGTTAGGGGATGTGCACAGAACATTGCTATTGTGTCCATTGTGAAAAGCAGATGGCCTGAGAACAAGCCCAACTGGACATTTGCAATCTTCTTACCAAACAAACAGTTGATCAAGTGCTCTTGCGCTACACGTCGATATGAAAATATACAAATATAAATTTCTACATAACACTTCTATTGTGTTTGGCAGGCATGTTACCTTTCATGAAAAGGTCTGGCTTGTTTCAGAATGCCATTTGAATCACATTTTTTTAAGGTTTGAACTTGTCCTGAAAACGCATATTAAATAATCCACGAAATAATTATTTAAAATCAAAATACTGTTGTTCATTGATTTACCATCTGCCGTGCCCCGGCCTGGCCAACGTCGTCAACTTATCAGCAATGTGAATATGGACATCATCATGTCGATAGAATCGCCAAAATGTTTTTATCTCCAAAACCATTGAAGTGGTTTAACATCTGCCACATTGGCGGTGGATTGTTGATTTGTCAAAACTAGGCAACATTAGCTCCTCAAAACTTAGTTCTCCAATGCTATACACAAATGGACTCTCGTGTTCTTGTGATTTTTTTTTTAATTGCTCAGATTTCTACATGTCGAACTGTCCATTGTGCATCTGTTGAGATACGAATCCACCGCACATATCCCAGCACGATTATCGGGGCGAAAACTGGTCACGACAAGTCGATAAGCAATATTTTCTTTCTCGTTTTTTATGGAGAAGATAGGTTTGTAAACTGCATCGTATCGAGTCCTGTAAGATACACGATATGTATCGCGTGTTTCCGTCCTGGCAGGAAAAATGTTTTCAATACACGATACGATGCGAATCAAGAAGCCTCATATTACAAATCGCAAAGCTGTCCACCAGGCGACCGCACGATACGATGGATAAGCGATTAAGGTAGAGTACAGTACACCGTGAATCGTTATTAGCGTTATGAAATAATTAGGGTTAAAAAGCAATTAGCGTTATTAAGGCTAATTGGGAATTTAGGGATTTTCAACGAAATCATTGACTCTAATTGGGAATTTGGGGTTTTCCAAAATAGAAAGCCGAAATAGCGTTATGAACGCTAATAACGATTCACGGTGTACTTCAAATATAATACAGTGACTGTACTGCTGTCTGCTGGACTGAAACGCGCGGGTATAAATTTTGATTGATTGCATCGATATATCGCGAAACTATAAGCATTTTGATGTCATATTGAGAATTCGAGACGCCCCTCATACCATGGTGCGATATTGTATCGAGCAAAACGTGCTACGGGATACATGTTATACATGGTACAGGTATTTGTACTGCAAGCTTGTCCGGGAAAAACAGCAAGCGGACAAACATGAGCTACAAGACCTGTCAGTCTGTCACCAAGGCATACAATATTTGAGCTGCAGACACCGTCGGATAGTCGACACATTTCAGAATTTTAAAATCTTTGCGGTTGGTGAGGAAGCCACTTGTTTAAGGCCGGTTTCACAGGCGTGTGAAATCAGTTCAAGCTCGAAACAGCTCGTGCCGTGCACTCGATTCTCGGTTAAATAACCGATGCACTATTTTCCATATTTCCGGCTAAAATTTTGGGGGTCGGGCGGTTACGGTCGGTTGACTCACCAGGAAAAAAAAAACGGTCGGTTACGGTCGGTCAACCAAAATACCAAAAAGAATGAAAATTTTGTACTGTCCCTAATCCAACATTCTTGTACTTTGTACTCTTTGGTATCGTGGAAGTACGTGACATCATATTAGCGTCGCAAACCTGACACGGTACTGTAGTTAGCTATTATTCATTTCGCAAATCATAGGGAACGCGACAAAGCGTCGCAAATCTGACACGGTAGTACAATATTCATTTTGCAAATCTTAGGGAACGCGACAAAGCGTCGCAAATCTGACACGGTACACCGCCAATCGCTATTAGCGTAGTGTACACTAATTCCGTCCCGTTTTTTTTTTTATTATTCTCCAATAACGTAGCTTATTCTATTTTTTTCTGTACGCCATTTAGGGTTATGTTCCAAGTACCTCACAAAACGAAAGTACGTTGTCGGTTAAATAGTGTTGTGTAGGGTACGTATCAGACCTTACAAAATTGTACCTTTTTAAGTGAAAAAAATATATTTAATGAGTTTTAGTAACTGCGCACGCATGAGAATATGCGCTCTCAAAAGGGGATAAAAGGGGGCTGTAAAATATCACGTTCGCACATATTCGACCAACAACCACGTTTCGACTGTGTGAACGTACTACTATGTGAGCGTTGTCGTGACTGATAGTGGCTCTAACTTGTGTGCGACTGAAGGTCTACCGAGTATGTTTACTTGGATACCTTGCGCGGACTAAAAAATTGCAACAATTGAGACAACGATCTTGAATAAGAGCGGAACTTCCAAAAAAGGCAAATATGATGTGCAAGTTCCTGATTTTTTTTATCTAATTGACGCGTGTAAATCATTGGTCACGTTTTATAAACATAGTAATTTACAAATCTTTTGAAAAACACATTAAAACAAGAAAACGCAATGCGGTGAAATTCTTTGCTTCGAATGCTTAAGAGTATTTATGATGCATTCAATGAGATAAGAACAATCGCTCAAGCAAAAAATAAATTGATACTTTTTGCTTGTATCGGTAAGACTCACCTTACCGAACTTATACGATTTTTGGAAAATTCAAAGAAGCGACCCTAAAATTGGAGAAATTCAAAGAACCAACTTTACATTTGGTTTTGTTTGAACTATCGTCTCTCCATAACCATTGTAATATAAAAAAAAAACATCTTACAATGACGGTGAAAAAGAATGCCCCGCCGATTCCCTAAACTTGCAAAAAGTTTAAACAACTTTTTGTGAAATTTGCACTACCGAAGTGGGGCCTTCATGAGTATCACATTGTCGCGACTATCTTAGATCCCCGACAAAAAAAAAGCTTGAAATAATTGGGGTATCGAAAACCGAAATTGAAAGCGCAAGGGTCAAACTTCGAGAACTCGCAAACAACCTCGGTGATGACGTTGATTTCGATAGTCCTTAACGTATCACAAAAAACGAAAAACATCGCAAAGTAAAGACGATTTCCACAATTTTTTTGGCGAGAGCGATGAGCAAAATGAGGTTATTATTACCACCGACAAAAAAACGCTCGTTAACGACAAAATGAAACGTTATTTTGGTTTAAAATTAACCAACGACGAAAGATTGAACTTTAACATACTTGAATGGTGGAAAAAAATGTACGTGCGAAAGATGGAGGATTTCTCATTATAGCCGGTGTTGTTATATCTATTCTAGCTATTCCAGCTTCTAACTCCATGTCCGAATGCAATTTTCCGGATGCCGAGAACACGATAATAAAGAAGAGGAGCTCACTAGCTGCATCAATTGTTGGTGATCTTTTGTGTGTTAGATCCAACCGAGATCTTTTTAAATGCATAGTTTTTTTTTTTTTTTTAATTATTTTTATCTTTTTAGTATTAGTTATCATGTTTTTTTTTTTCCTTTGAAAATTTTGTTGTTTTTCACAAATTGTCTAGTGTTTTTTTGTTTTTTTTTTTTAAACCGGAGTCCTTATTTTTATCAAATTACTAAAGCGTCGTATATATACTAAATTTAGATTTATAGGTTTTTGTGTAGTTTTAAGTTTGAGGTTGAGAATTTGTAGCAATAGAGTCGAAAATAGAACGAGGTTGTTATTTGTTTATTTCTATATTTTATACTACAATTTTTTTTTTGTTTTTTTTGCTCATCACAATGTGTTTTTTGTCAATTGATTTTCTATGTGAAAACTTTTTTTTTTTAAACATACATAATTGAAAATTTACCTTTTTGCATAATTCATAACATAGTATCGTAGTCGAAAGAAAAACCGTCCAAAAATTGTAACGAAAAAAATAGATTTGCGAGAGAATAAACATTAATATACGGGTTTAAGCTTTAATCTAAGAGTTACACGCAAAATTAGGAACAAATCCCTTGAAGGAGGTGACTGTCGAGGAAAAAAAATATTCGTATAGGGAGATTGCAAAAAGACAAAATAGTGAAAAGACGAGGTACACGAGTTGTTTTTTTGCAAAGGGAGATGTACCACTACACCACTCATTGCTATTAGTATTAATAAGTCGCTAATACTTATAGCCGAAAATCACAAAATATAGCTAACAACATTATTTAAATACGTGGACAATAACCTGCCACGTCTCCTTGCATTAAATAGTATTATTAATCAGAATTTTCCATTTACACTACACCGCGAATCGTGATTAGCGTTATTAACGCTAATTCCGTCACCACGAATTTTGACCCAAAAACCTTAAAAATAGTAAATAACTCTAAATTTGTCTTTACATTATTCAAGGTACTATTTGAATCAGCGTTAACAACTCTACACCGCGAATCGTAATTAGAGTAATAAAAAAATTAGAGTAAAAAAAAAAAAAACAATTAGAGTAATGAACTCTAATTTATGTGATATAACTTTTTCACAGAGGAAGTTTACTCTAATTTATTTAAGTACTATATATTGGGTTATGTCGGCAATAAATTTCCGCGCTGAAATTATGAACACTAAATTACGTAGGCGTACAAAATATGTCAGTCCGTATAGTTTTGACGTCGTTATGACGTTAGTAATATTTGTCGCGCTGAATGTCAATTAGTGTTCACACTGACGACGATGCTGTCGACGGACGAGAGTTATGCGAACGACATTTTTTCGATGTGATTCATTTTTCGTTTAGTGCGATTTCACGTGTGAGCACAATTTTATTAAATCATTATTTGTACCTTTTTACTGGAAAAAGTAAAATTTTACACGGTCGAACGTCGTCCGTACTCCACACTATTTAAAACGAACCTATATTACAATTTTTTACGCTAATAAACTCACCTAAATTAGAATAATGAAAAAATTAGAATCGTTTACTCTATTTGATGTGACAGAGTCGAAATTTCGAGCGACCGAATTAGAGTAATTTACACTAATTACGATTCGCGGTGTAGTGTAGTTCCATTTTAAATAGTGTGACTAACGTACAGAACTGTACCGTATTAACGAAAATGTACAAAAAATGATTTAATACATGCCGTTATGGTGTACCTGCGTATTCACAAACCGCGTAGTGCAAACGTCATACTGACGTGAAACTGTACATTTTGACAGAATGCGTTTTGTTTACAAACCGCGTAGTGAAAACGTCATAATACTTTGTACTCTTTGGTATCGTGGAAGTACGTGACATCATATTAGCGTCGCAAATCTGACACGGTACTGTAGTTAGCTATTCATTTCGCAAATCATAGGGAACGCGACAAAACGTCGCAAATCTGACACGGTACACCGCGCATCGTTATTAGTGTCAACGACACTAATTTGGGTTCTTAAAATTTTGATTTTTTTCCTCAAATAGGATACATGATTTTAATTTTTCCTTGACGTTAATTAAGGTACTGTACAAAATAGCGTAAAGGACGAATTACAATAATATCTAAATAGTATGGTGTACGGTCTATGTCAGACCGTACATAAATGTACCTTTTCAAGTGAAATTTTTTCAAAAAATGAGTTAAATCAGACGCGCACGCATAGGATCGTGCGCTAAAAAAACGGGATTAATCACATCGGAAAAAAGCCGTTCGCATAACTCTCGTCCGTCGACAGCATCGTCGTCAGTGTGAACATCAGCTGACATTCAGCGCGACAAATAATACTAGCGTCATAATGACGTCAAAACTATACGGACTGACATATTTTGTACGTCCACGTAATTTAGTGTTTATAATTTCAGCGCGGATATTTAATGCCGACATAACCCAATATAGAGTACTTAAATAAATTAGAGTAAACTTCCTCTGTGATAAAGTTCTATCACATAAATTAGAGTTCATTACTCTAATTGTTTTTTTTGGTTTTTTTACTCTAATTTTTTCATTACTCTAATTACGATTCGCGGTGTAGTTAGCTATTCATTTCGCAAATCATAGGGAACGCGACAAAACGTCGCAAATCTGACACGGTACACCGCGCATCGTTATTAGTGTCAACGACACTAATTTGGGTTCTTAAAATTTTGATTTTTTTCCTCAAATAGGATACATGATTTTAATTTTTCCTTGACGTTAATTAAGGTACCGTACAAAATAGCGTAAAGGACGAATTACAATAATATCTAAATAGTATGGTGTACGGTCGATGTCAGACCGTACATAAATGTACCTTTTCAAGTGATTTTTTTTCAAAAAATGAGTTAAATCAGACGCGCACGCATAGGATCGTGCGCTAAAAAAACGGGATTGTTCTGACACGTAAATTAGTCCTACATGTACGGATATTTAAATTTCACGACGGCGTACGATTTTCAATATTTTGTACGGATACATATATTAATGTATATAATCGTACAACGAATATTCCATTTTTGCTGTTCCCAAATTAGCATAAACGCCGAAATTAGAATACACCTTTTTTTTTTTTTTTTTTAAATCTTAATTAGCGTCAATGACGGTATATTTACTTCCACACTATTTAAACTTTGACACTAATAACGATGCGCGGTGTAGTACACTATTTATTTCGCAAATCTTAGGGAACGCGACAAATCGTAATTATTGGCTTTCATACGGGGTACATTGGTTAATTTTGTACTTTTTCGGTTACGGGCGAGCACGGTTAGTCGCGAGAAATCGAGATTCGGTTAATTTTTATTTTCGTAAACGCCGGTCGGTTAACGGTTAACAATTTTGGAGCGTGACATAACTCGGTCGGGCGTCGGTTACTCAGATTTTGAAAAAAAAAAAACTGTTGGTTTCGGTTATGTAAAATTTTGACTTTTGCGACCTCTACCCGGTAGGGGGATTTTAAAAAGCGCGTATCGAGAAACTGTGAGTTCAGTACAACTTCGCCCGGAGGCCGGAGCCCGGAGGTCCCAAGTCCCAACCATGTGTCGCGAATGTTGTCGGTGGATAGTCCCTGGTCGGCCGCCACGAACCGTACCCTCGCCGAGAGGAGCCTCCAGCCAATGAGGGAGGGACTTCACCACACGTCGGTCGACGATTTTGTGCGACATACAATCCGACGTGTACTTTTTTGTGTACATTGCGTGAGCCAATAGCGTGCCCGCGGGCCCCGCTACCACCGCGCGCGAGCAGACAAGCGACCAATCGCAGCACTCAGGAGGCGCCCTCGAGTTCGGATCCCCCCCCCCCCTTTGTCGAGCCGCCCCGCAGCTCGTCTCTCTTTCTCTCTGCGGCTCCGAGCGTCCAGGGAACCACGGCCCCTCGCGACCTCAAAGGAAAAACAAACGTTTCTTTTGCAAAGGGAGGGAGACGATGCGGGTGTGCACACATTGCAGATAGAGGAATTGCGCTTAAGGGAAAGAAAGGGAGCGAGGAGTCGTCGGGATTCCTCGGAAAAGGTGGCTCACTTGCCGTTTTCTGAAATCCGTACATTTGAGCAGGAGAGCTGGATATCAGCAGCATACCGTACGACCTTTCGCAAATAGTATGTACGCTGATGGCTTGCCTGAACTCCTCAAATTGCCACGTGGCGCTCTAAGTTGAAATCAGGTGATAAGTGCGCGGATGGCCATGGCCAGACGTAGAGTTGCGAAGCTGCGGTCTCCATAGACACACTGTGGGTCTCCAGAAAGACAATGGGAAAGAGGTCCTAGGTAGGCTAGGAGCTTCGCTGTCAACTGGGGCAATATGGCGAAGTAGTATCAAGGGGGAGATGCAACTTTTCTTACGATTTTTTCTATTTTAAGTGTGCCTAAGGAGCCTACGGAAGAAAGAAATTGGCAGTTTCTAACAGAAAATCATACCTTACCGAATTTCTTCCTGAAAGATTAATAATATATTAAAAAATGCTCCGGTCTTCATTTTAAAACTTTGAATTAAGAAAAAAAAGCAGCACCAAGGCGTAAAACTGAAGGCAGTTGTCCTCATTTCATTTTTTTTTTATATATTGAAGAAAAACTAGCATTCAATTATACGTTGAAATCAAGATGAAAGCAATATGCAATCAGCTGTGCGATATACGGCCTAGAATCCCCATACTTGTCTTTTACCCACCAACTTTTTTTTCATCCTTTTAGTGCAGTCAATCCATATGACCGCAAGACTCTAATTATTTTCAAGAAAATCTAAACAGGACTACCAACGGTTGAAATTAAACCCACAAACAGACAACCGTTTCTCAACGTAGCACATCCTTCGCCTTCATCTGCTGACGTCAAAACCTCCTCTCACACTCCCTTCCCTTTTTCCCACACAGATTATTCCGTGACAAAAATAGTGTGGAAGCCAAATTTTATCAACGCATCCTCCTCTCGCACTTGAGAAAAATGGCTCTCGGAGATTATCCGGAAATCAGTCCCCCAAAAGCGACAAAACTCCCTATGGCTGCTCTTACCGCCCTGTCTTCCGGGCTGTTTGTGCATTCGCTCATAGTGACGCTGCTGTTCCCCTTTGCACCCGTCATGGTCAAAATGTTCGGAATCTCAGACGAAAAATCCGGGTAAGTGCACAGAGCTTCAGTTATTCTTGAGGCGGCGGGCTCGAAAGTACAAATGCTGAAGGTGTTGTGGGTAGGAAAGTACAATTCTGAAACTTTCGTAGGTTGGGACTTTTTGTTTTGCAAGTTTTATGGGTGGGAAAGTACAACGTTGAAATTTTCAGTTTTCGGAATTCTATGAAGTTTTCAGTTCCGGTTTTTGACTTTCCATGGTTTGAAAAAACAATTTTGGAAGTTTCATGCAAAAGGGTCACTTGGGAAGTTTCATGGATGGGATGGTACAACTTTGAACTTTTCATGGGAGAAAAGGTGCATGTTTTTATTCTCACGAGGTCAAAAATACAACTTTGAAAGTTTCATAACGTTTCATGGGTAGGAATTTGGGTGGGAAAGTACAGTTTGAAATGTTTCATGAGTGAAAACGTACAATTTTCAGATTTCCACGACTTCATAAGTTCCACTTTGGAAGTTTCGTGGGTGAGGAAGAGCATTTTTGAAGGAAAGTTCAATTTTGACGTTTTATGGATGGGAAAGTACAGTGTTCCCAGAGAAAGGAAAATATTGAAAGTTATTGGGAAAAAAATTGCAAAGTAGAAAATTTTCTGAGACGAAAGGTACAATTTTGAGAATTTGATGAGGAAAACCGCAATGCTGAAGATGTATGGGAAAAAAAAAATAACTTTTATAAGTTTTCCTTACTTGTGTTTATTATGGAGCAGATATTATGCCGGACTGCTATCCTCGGCATACTTTTTTGGGAGCCTTTTGGCTGGACCGCTGTGGGGGTAAGAACGAAATCACATCCAAAGAAAAGGACGAACAAGATTTGCTGTGGATGAACAGCTGGTGTTCTAGTTGGTTCACAGGCTAGCCATGGGAGGGGTTTTGCAAACACAGACAAAAGGATGTTTCTGGACTCTCAAATACTGAATGTATCTTGCCTTTGATTTAAATGCTTTGTCCATTCATGCGATTGCAGTCAGTCAGCTTAGATAGAATATCGGACTATTTTGACATGGGACATCGCTGAAATAAGGCAAGAGGATGGTATCGGTGGGGTTGCCAGGTGTCTCTCCGACGTTCTCGGTCGGAAAACAGTGATTCTCATTGGGCTCTGTGGCAACGCCATATTCGGTACCATGTTTGGCTTTAGCATCAACCTCACTATGGCCATGGGCCTCCGCTTCATCCTTGGCTTATTCTGCACTGTCTTCATTGCGGCAAAAACGTAAGAAATGGTCTCCATGGATCACCTGCCGTGCCGTCACCTGTCATGCCCGGAATTGCTTCTTTCTATTTTAAAATGGCGAAACCTGTGATTGTCTTGTAGTGATTTCGGTGATTTGCACCACTTGCGATGGCTGCATGCGATGCTGAAAAAGACAAAAGTTTTGAAATTTCAGTTTTGTCTTCTTTTCATATTCTTCATTAGCAGCAGTTGCTGCCAACATAATTCAATCATACCGATTCCCCCCTTATATCCAGATCTCAGTTTCAATTCATTCTTTTCTATTCCACTATCAACTCCTGTCCCTTGCTATCACCATAGCTTCTCTTTCTCTCTGCCTCGCAATCAAGTTTGTACCTTTTTCCATATCGTCCCTCTTTCCCGTCATATCCTTCATACACCCTCATTTCATCGATTACCCTTTCCCCTATTCCCATGCTCTCTCCCCTCACTCTCCTTCATTGCCTTCTCCACCCATTTACCATTTCCCATGCTGCTTTTCCCACATCTTCACCTCATTTCACGTCTCCTTCCTCCCTTTCCCCGTTTCTCTTTGCTTCTTGTCCCCTTCCCTCTTACTTCATTTTCTTAATTTCCTGTTCTCTCAGCCAAGTCTTCTAGCTGGTTTTTTTTTTCTTCTTCTTCCATTTCCTTCCCTCAACTTGTCCTTTCGTGTCCTCCTTTTCATCCCTTTTTCTTAGAGATTCTGCTCTATTCTATGGCAGAGCTTAGCTCATTACCGTCTTGATGATTGCCAGCTGTCTGAGTAGAGTCCCTTCTACCTTTCCTCATTTTTCCCTTCTCTTATTCTTTCTTGTACTGTTGTCGGGAGGTACAGATCCCTGACGGAGCTTTGCGACGACTCCAACCAGGCTCAGGGGTGAGTGGGAAACCGCCTTTCCAACTGCTGTGATGCGCCGTGTTTCCAGCAGATGGCGTTGTGCGCCTCGGCGGCGAAGGCCCCTCGCAGCAGCAGGCACTGGGGGGGGGTCCTCGCCGACCCTCGCAGAGAAATCTCGCCGCACTCTCGCTAGAAATGCCTCTCACACGATACTTCAAATGTGCGAAAACAATTGGAAATGCTGTATGCAATTTCCAATACTAAACGCAATTTCCCCCGTACTATAAGCAAACTACTCGTACTATATGAAAATTCCCTATACTGTGTGGAATATTCTCGTACTATATGCAATTTTCTCGTACTATGCGCGTTTTATGCTGGAAAAGCCATATAGTACGCTTATAGTAGGGGGAAACCACGCAGAGAGTTTCCAATTGTTTTCGCGCATTTGGCATTATGTTTTCATGTTGTGGATCGCGTGTGCTGTTGAATTTCCGCAACGCATATGAATCTGTGGCCGACTAACTTGTGGCCTCACGCGGTCGCAGGTTTGCTGTTTTTGGTCTCTGCTGGGCTCTTGGCATCATCTTGGGTGAGTCCTCCCTTCCTTTCCACCTGCATCCAGTTCCTTGAGGCAGGAAGTTACTGTTTTCTTTGTCAAAAAGGCTTACCTTTATAGCAGGTCCAGGTAGTAGCCCAATCCAAATTTAGGGGACTTCCATGCAGTCTTTTCAGTCCAATGGGTCAAGGGATCTATGGAAAAATGTTCATCCTGCTTTTCTTTTCTCTGTCATAAGACTCTATCAATTCTAAAGAAGCCAACGCTCTCATGACGTAAACTCATAGTCCTCACATCTGATTTAGATTTCTCCCTGCAGTACTCGGATTGATTCCATTGTCGCTTTTTTTGAATTCCTAAACTGAGATAGCATCGCTGATTCAGCATTGCGGACAAAATGTAGAGCATCGATCTCTTTTTGACACCCTTGCGGAATTTCAAATTTCAAGAGGGTACAAATGTAACATTTAGCCCTGTCATTTGATTATGTTTCTCTTATCAAATCCCAATCTGACTCCTCTAATGTTACGCTCATTATACTTTTCCTCCAGGTCCTGTGCTTGGAGGAGTATTAGCCCAGCCCGCGACAAAATTCCCAGCCATCTTTTCTCATCATGGGATATTCGGTTGCTTTCCTTTCCTTCTTCCGTCTCTGGTTCTCGCAATCATGACACTTGTCATTGTGGGTTTATGCATCACTTGTCTACCGGAGACTCTGGGCCGGAGATTGTCTCCGGTGGAACAGATGGCGAGAACACCGCGACAATCCGAAGACGGGGGAAGCAGTAAGCCCATGCCTGGGGTGGTGATTGTGGAGAAGGAAAGGACATGGATTTTGGCAGAGGAGGCTGGTAAAGTGGAGAGCTCAAAAACATATCTTTTGTCAAAGACAGAGCAAAAACTGGCACACCAAGACATCTATGAAGAGGAGGAAGACGATCCCGGGTTTTTTCAAGTGGTATTTTGTGACCCAGACACATGTAAGGATGGCTGTTGGGGTATATAATAAAGGAGGTTAGATGATGCCAAATGCGGTGCTTAAAATGTTAATAAACTCAAAAAAAATATCTTCTTAAAACAAGAAGCATTTGTCTGATACGGAGATGATAACAGCTGAAAACATCCCTTTGGCATGAGATGACAAATTCGACTTAATAATAACCATGTATCTTGGTAGTAACTGCATTTTGAGATTCCCTCACTCTCTCTCCCCCCCTCTTGGATATTCATCGGCGGTCTATTGAAACAACGTTAAACGTTAAGATACATTGCTTCCTAAAGCACATACGATCATGGAAGATTAGAGGAAGGCTGAAATCGGTTAAGAGACTGAACGAAAAAGAAAAAAAAGAAAAAACTCATTTACGTCTGTCTTTGTGTGCAGTAATGACAGGAAGCATCTTCTGCCTTTGTGGTTTCATGCCAGTTGCCTTTGATGCGGTGAGTCTCCTTCATGAGCTTATCACTTAGGAAGTCCAAAACAGAGCTGTAACTGAAACAAGTTGTGCCACAAAGAACCTCTCAAGCAGCGTATCTGTTCGAATTCAACAAGTATAGACCACCAAGTCCATCATATGTTGATGTTCCGGGAACCACAGAAAGCACCATTTCATAACGTGGTAAATGAGAAAGTAGCAGTGAATAAAACCTACTGACGTCGTCATCCCCCATGGCATGGCAGCTGTTCCCCATGTGGTCGCTGAAGACCTGGGGCGCCGGAGGGCTGAGCTTCACCACCACCAACTTGGGACTCGCCCAGGCAGCCTCCGGCGTCTCGCTCGTGAGTGCCAAACCTGCCACTGGGAAGGCTTAGCAGCTCAAAACGTGCTGCTGTAACCAATACTAGTCGTACCTTTCCTGCTAAGCTTTTTAGCAATTTGCCGTAAAATTTAGTTCCATTCTAACGATCATGACTAAGTGTAATATCTCCCGCGTTGCTGTGACGTCAGGTGCCTATGACTCTGGTCATCTACCCATGGCTTGTGAACCGCTTTGGAGCTGTCATCGCCCTCCAGCTCTCCCTCGTGACAGGTGTTTTCCAGGCCGGGATTCCGCTCGTCCGTCTCCTGGCGGACAAAACGCTGGTGGACCTCGCGTGCGTCGCCATATTCGCCATCCGCAGGTACGGCGGCTCCGGGCGCAGAAAGACGGGTCCCACCGGGCAAGCTGTGTTCGCCTGTGCACGGCCTCCTGGGCACTGGAACTTCGCAGTCTGGCTTGCTTGCTGCCGCGTCAATGAGGGAACAATCTAAGGCAATCTGTAGCATTTTCAAACTGATGCCCTCAGTCGCAAATAGGGACAGTTCACTGGCATTCGAGAGAATGATGCAGTGGACGAAGCTGTGGACGTTGCTGTACGGCTGTAATTTATCAGAGACAATCCTGGAAAGTTTACGTTATCAGATGGCAATCGACATCATTGAAACCATCTCTTTAGAAAAAGAAAAATCTTTTTATAAAGCCCGGGTTCCATTGAGGTGGAAAAAATCCACATTTTGCTTCTACAACTTCAAGTGTGTGAAATTAATATGGCCAGATCTTCTTGGAGGCAAAATGTGTAATCTGAATTCTTTCCTATTTTGTCCCGATTTCCGTGACTGCTTTCTGCCTCTGGCACTGGTACTCGGCCTGATCTGGTCTCGCGGTCGGCGGAAACCAACAGGACGCTGAGCGTCAGCATGGAACTTGCTCGTAGCAAACACCGAACCTGAAAGGGAGTATAACAGTTCTAGTCACTACAGTGCAGTTCGTAGCCATTTTGTACCGATGCTGTGACACATACAAACTGAATTAAAACAGCTGTAGCGTTTCCTTGTAGGCTCGACAAAACAGTGCAGTAGCGTTTCTGTTAATCTGAGATGTTCTTTCGCGGTGTGGTCAAATGTCGATCAGTTTTTCGCCCTCGCCGCTGACACTGACTCCCACGGCCGGATTTGTCTGATGTGATTGGTCTCTTGCAGCTTCAACATGACCGGCATGGCCTCCATGTTCATTCTGACGGCCAACAGCGTCCGTTATCCCAAGTACATGGGCGCCGTCAACGGCATGCTCGCCACCGTCCAGAACGTGGTACAAGCGATTGCTCCGACAGCTGTCGGCGCCTTATTCGCGTGGAGCTCCAGCAGCAGGAGATCATTCCCTTTCGACTACCACTTGACGTGGCTTCTCTTAGGAGGACTGCACGTGCTGCTTCTCATATTGACGTGCCTGTTGCCGAGCCACCTCAACTACAGAAAAGGTTGAGTGCGAATAACAGGAGCTGAAGGAAAGTGGACCGGCGAGCTTAGACTGGCTCCAACTTTGGCTGTTATGCTTGCGGATAAATGGAGCAACGTTCTGAAAGTGCTTCAGGCCTGAGGGCGCTGTACAGCAAAGACTCACAACTGGTAATAACGACATACTCCGGAATTACTATGGATTGCCAAAAACTCAGGTACTCAACCAATATGCCGATATCCCGCAAAGGTATCCGTGATGGAAGATGGTTGACTTTGGCTATGGAATTAGCAAACAGGTTATCTTTTAGTCTATCGTAAAGCAAACGTTGAACAAAATTCAGTAATGTTCGTTCTTTTAGGAAAAAAGTTTAATATATTTGACCGGTTCTGTTGTCACACCAATGAACGTTTTTGTCTTCTTGTTGTAAACGGCAAAGATAAGGAAAAGAGGATGAGTTTAGGAGGTGGTTCTGTAGATATTGCTTATTTAGAATTTGATGGCATTACCTTTTTAAGATGAAACAACTTTGCGGGATATTAAATTAATTGCCTGGCAGTAGCATCATGGAAAAGTGAAGGAGAGGTTTGATAGTCCATGTTTATTACGATGTTCAACCAAACATATTAACTTTTTGTTTTGAAGGCATTTCTTTCTTACGTGATTGTACACAATTTTTTTGAAATACAATCCAGTAATTTTTAAGTAAGTTGTAGGCGCTATGCTTTATTCAACTATTGTAATAAGAAGGTTAACGGGAGAGAAATTTTATAGCTTTAATCGCTCCTGGCAGCAAGGGGCCAAGTGCTTTTAGTTTATTTCTTGTTTAGTTGCCATTTTTCGGTTGTTCTTGTTACTGTTATTAGTTTCTGGAATACCACAACAAATTTGATTGACGTCTCCAAATTTGCATTTTCAACTAGGTAGCTCTTAAAGAAAGTTGTTATCTGCTGCTCGATCCTCACTTTTTCGAAGTAAATTGGCATCAATTTGACTGATTGGTATGCGACCTACTATTGTTCGATTCCTTCTTGTTATTTATAAATTAAAAAGGCTTGTAAAAGTAAACAAGAGAAAAGACAACATAGGAGAAGAGAAAATACCATTTAACAATAAGGGTTTATAACATGCAGTTTCACAATACTGTACCGCTATTAGTGTGATCCAGGTGTAGGTGAACCAAGTGTAAAGCTGCTTTAACCGGTTTCCATTTTAGGGGAATTACACATGCTGTAAAATGAAACTAACAAAATTTAACCACATTTCAGGCTTAAGCCATAATTTTTTTTTACTAGTACAAAATTTCCAGTAGTTGTATGTACGGTTACTCATAAATCATAGGGCTACCTATACAACCATTTTGATTGCATATTTAAGAAAGTTTGAGAAAACATAGCTTTTGTGAGCAATTATGTATACCCCCACAATTACTGATATTTCTCCCGATAGCGCAAGTGGAATCCCCAATTGTAATGCCCCTAATGCATGCTTAAAAAGGGTCAGGGTCAGTGCTACTCTGCAAGGCGCGGAATTGTTGAAATTACAGCTAGTAACTCCAGGAATTTGTTGATTAACGGAAATCGTTGCTGTACGATCAACAGCGACAACTGTATTGTTATTCCTTTACTCGCAAGCAACCAAGTACAGTCCGCCAGATGAACAGTAAAAAAGTTAATGCTAATGGCAATACCGCGAGTAAAGTGGTCACAATATACATGGGTTTCTTTTAAACCGTCTCGTACGGCTTGCTGTACGTTTTAGTATGGCTACTAAGATTGCAGACCTCCAAAATGCTGCACATATAATCTGTGTTTCGAGGGATGACAGGACGATCCATACATCACTAACATTACTTCACAGATATTGGCAGTACCTCCCGTATCATTGTTACGCATATTTACCTTCTTAATCAGTGAACACAAATGCAATTGAAGCACAATATTGGCAGTAAAAACTACATTATTAGAATGCAGTTACAAATGTAACATACCACATGTAACCAAACAAAACCGAATAATGCAACAACACATCACTTTAGATTACTAATGTACAAATGCTAGACTTCCTCCTGCATCTTATTTTTTCTTCCTACCTTTTTCTTTTCTTTTTCCTATTTTTATTTATTTTCCCCTTGGCATCATCTTTGCCTTTTCCTTTTTCCGCTGCTGAAACCCATTTTTCTTTCTCTTGTCAGTCTTGATTTTCGCTTTAGATGTTCCAGATATATGTTGCGCAATCCGCGAGTTTCTAGTAAGGTCTTCATTACGAATATTAATAAATTCATTTTCATTACCAAGGGGATCTATAACAGTAGTAGTAACAACTGTCGTTGTCTCTGCACTGTTGTATTTTGTAACACCTAGCAGAAACAAAGGCGCAACATGACATGTCATTTAGTGCATCGATGATATGACCCAAAAGGCTGAAACAGATGCAACCTGACAGCTTTAGTAGTGCATTGGACGTCTAGCAAAAAAGGTCGCCCTGCGTGACCAGAAATTTGCAAATTATTCGCATGGAGAACATAGGTTCACTCCAAAATTCTCATGCTAACTTATCGACAGACTAACCATGCATTCAGTACAAACTCAAGGTCTTCACCCAGTAAGCTCATCTTCCACTGGTAGTACACAATTCGATTGACCAAGAGAATGTTGGTTTGCCAAGAAAGCAAGCACACAGACTACCTCATATGCGAGTGTTTGTACAATCACAAAACACAAAACATTCAGACAAGGAAAACTGTACGTGCTTATGAAGAAAGCTCGGCTACAGCAATCCTTACCAAAACTTCAACACATAAAGAATGCAATGCTGAATGCATGTCATGTATTTCAAGTGAATATCAACCTTACATAAATATTGGACAATCAAGCATCCAGTAGGTTGCTCCTGTTTACTTGCTAGGTTGTACTACATAGAATGACATTACAATTACCGATCAAATATGTTGAAACCTTCATAGCTACCCAGCACTACCACAAAAATGCCGTTTATCTCACCTTCAAAAGCATCATGCTGTCCTCTTTCGGAAAAATCAACTGCGCCCTCTCCTCCATTCACAGGTTGACTCCGCTGTTGTTTTCCTATGAAAAAGCTTATGTTGAATGCCTTCACCACTGCATTTCTCCCCAGATTTACTGTCTTCACTCGCCTCAACAGATACACCTCACGTCTCCAACTGTTCTACTCCAGTGTTTTTGTTCTCCATCTCTCCACCTCTTGCAATTTTTAGTTGTAATTGTCTCTGTAATTGCGAAACCACCAAAACACTGTGAGGCCTGACTTAAAAAGTCTACTCAGTTGAAAAACCCAAAGTCAGCACTACAAACATTAGTGATTAGTGAGCATTGTCCTTCACTCATACCTAGATGCTATCGCTTCCTCAGGACAGACACTATGTGGGACCAGGTTTCTCAGAAATTCCGTCACCGATGCCAACGACATGTTGCCATATTCTTACCTCCGCACGCTCGCGAATACGTTTCCCTCGAATCTTTTTCTCTTGTTCAACCAGGGCCTGGTTTCGCCTTTCCTGTTTGCGCTTTCGAAATCCAGTCACAAAATCCCTGAAAATCCCTATTGTCCTAGTGAGCCATAGATGAGCGCCTCAGACCAAAAAATCGGAGATGAAATCTTAAGAAATCTAGTGGCTGTCAAGCGATTAAACTGCTTCGGTACATTAGTCTCACAAGATAACCAATGTTTGATACTAACCAAATTTTCACAAAAGTGGAACACAGAATGGCCTGACATAAATAAAGTACATGGGAGAATCATTGGTCAACAGTTTCATTCCTATCCGCTGTATAACCTTAGTCTTTGGATACATATTGAGGCCATAAATAAAATATGCCTCATACCTCCAGGCATTTTAGCCTTTGAATACATATTGAGGCCATAAATAGAAAAAAATGTGCCTCTTACCTCCGAGCATTTTCGTCAAAAACAGCCACAACACCTGCATTGCCTCTTGCACGCTTGTTCATGTGGTGCACAGGATTGTTTGGCGTTTTTCCATGGATAAAACCCCCATCGTCTTCCATGGTTCTGGGAAGATACAAAACCTCGAGAAACAACTTTAGGTTCTCTGGCAACAGAATATTTTAGGCTTGCTTGTGTTTGCTTGGCAACCAATTCCTGTAGGTATAACCTAACCATGTGTACAAAGTGATCTAAACTAATGAGAAATGTTTTTTGCAACAGTCACTGTTCGACGTTTCCCTTGCCTTCTCCTTCTGTCATATTTCTTCTCTCGGCTGCCTTTTTTCTCTTTCCACTCACTTTCCTCGCATACGAGAGAACTATATGGTGCCGCACTTTCTGATGGGCAACATATTTTGCAAAATCATTTGTGACTGTGTTTGTTTTGGGAGTTTTGTATTGCATTAAGGAGTCCTTTAGAGTTCTAAATAGTTTTTTTCCAGTCTTCTTCTAGAATTATATGTGTTTAGTTTCCTGTTCTTACCAATATTTTCGAGTTTCAGAATCCAACTGTGGATAAAAAACAAAAAAAACTAACAGGTGAAAGAAAATAAAAGCTAATGTACCTTACCGGAGAAATCGTTGTACCGTCACACAAACAGCACGTTTCTCAAGTTCCTAAAAATAGGCAACAGATATTCCTACAAATTAGCTATAAAAAGGATATTCATCCCAACCTGAAGAGTTTCTAGGGTAGAACAGTTTTTTTTAAATTTCCAAGTTCCTAAGGGTGTAAGGTCTATTAGAAAGTCTGGATTCTACGAATGCTAAATATAGATATGTACTATACAATATACAATATAGAACATAAGGAACAATATGTGGTTTGTTTAGTGTATGGTAAATGAGAAAATAAGGGTTTTTTTCGCATTGTACAGTTGATAAGGGTTCAAGGTTGTCTAGGCTTTACTGTTTTTTAGGTATCAAGGTCTTTTCAGGTTTAAGGTTTTGCAAGAATTTACATTTTCTATGTGAAAAATAGAACATCGCACATGATTTATTGTGGACAATCATTTGGAAATATAAATTATGGCATGTGAGTCTCGACACACGTCTGTGATGCATTTGTGACGCACAGGCCTCCATAAATTAACATATAAACCAACATCTCTGAAATGTAAAACACCACAAATGAAATAGTGCGGACAAACAGTTCTAAGGCATACAACACCAGGCATGGATTACTGTGGACATAGCAGTCTTGTCATATCCCGGTTAAAGCAAATATATGTTTAAACGGTTGAATACCGTTTAAACTAACTTTTGAACATTTACATTGTTCATTTAGCGGTATTTCTTTAACATCTGCATGTCAACCGAAAATGTCCAAAACTCAGAGATAACATTTAGAACTCTAAACTCGGGCCCCAGTGTTCGACAATTAAACTCTTGAGGTGTTTAAGAATTATGACCTCAAAGTTCAGAATGCAAAACTTTGAACTCAAACATCACAGCCGCAGATTTTAAACTATGAGGTCGAAGTTTAAGTATAAACTCTGAGTTCAAAAGTTTAAGCTGAAGAGGGATTTTTTTAGAAAAGAGCGTGGATAGGGTAAGAGAAAGTTGAAAAGGGGGAAGGAGCAGGTAAAATTTTTAAATGAAGGAAAGAAAAACATGATTAAGGTCACAAATTGCACCAGCTATTTTGGTTTTCCCACAAGTATTTCAATGTTAGAAATAATTTAAACGTTAGCGTAACTTAAATTGTTTAGACGACCGTTTAAATTATTGCATGTTTAAGGGGTACTGTTTAAATCCGACATCGGACATAATAGGTCACACATTTGTAAAGTTTGAAACATCAAATGTGACATATGTGAAGAGTACAACAGCAACCATGAATGACTGTGTACAAGCATTTGTGATCTGTAAAGCCCCAGACATGAATAAATGTGCATAAACATTTGTAAAGAATAACTCCAACTATGTATTGCTGTGGACCCGCGTTTGTGAAGTATAAAACGACAAATGACTTGGTGTGCACAGGAAATACAGAATTACGAAGGAATAAGAAAAAAAGAAAAGAATAAAAAAATAACAAATATGATCCTGAAGATGAAACCAAAGAAAAAAAAAACAGCCTTACCTGCCACGTCGTAAACAGTCGACACGTGTTATAAAAACCACAGGACACATGCATATCGAAAACAAGGGATTGCCGGGGAAAAGAATGAGAAGAATAGGCTAGATGGGTGAAAAATGAATGAAAGGTGCCTCGGGGAAACGAATGAGTGCAACAGAGATACGTGAGAGTTGAGGGCTGCTCTCCATTGGCTCATTAGACGCGTGGTTTAGGTCATAAAAACGCAACTTTATGGAAAAACACGAAGCACCGTGAAAAGCTCTCATTGGCATACCCGCGAAAATTTGGCGGACCCGTTATTTAGTTTGTGCGGCGATTAGGGTACGTCCCCATGTAATCGGTACTTTGATAAATTATTTTGGACTGTAGTAGAGATTCTCCGTACTACTTTGAAGAGCGTCCCTATGTGCGAAAATGAAATCGGAACTTTGAAATGTGACGGTTGTAGACGTAGGTACAACTTGTGACGATTGAAGCCGACTACGAAACTTCCGACGATTAGTGACGCCAACAAAAATAGCGACAGTTGTAGACGTCTAGATTTTTATGAAATTGTCAAATTGTAGATGTTTAGGGTTTGGTGACATTGTGACGTCATGCTCACTTGTGACAACGTCGACGTCACTGATTGAATAAGTTTCCCCATGGTTTCCCGATTACGTTATTTCTACTTTTTTCACTCGACTTGCCATTAAAAAAATACTTACAAATTGTCAAAAATAATATTTTTAAAAGATCTTTCATTTTATACCAATATTGTCGTGTCTCATTCTAAAAAGTGTGAGATAACAGCGATGGTGTGAGAAGGAGAGGGGAGAGGCGACGACGGCGCAAAATCTTGCAAAGGACCCCATGAATGAAAGTGGAGGTCCGAGACCCCTGCAGATTTTTTTCCGTACATGCGCATGACGGGCACGGAGAAAAATAGCGAGGACTCTCCCTCGTCCTAAAATTTTCCACTCTTGTGGCGGGGTCGAAAAGGGGAAAACGCCAATATGCGTTCACATGATAACAAACACGCCGTACATCCAAAGTACGGCTAAAGTTTTTGTCAAATTTCCCTGAATTTTAGTGCAAAAAGACAGAGAAAAGCAGATACTTAGGGTACGTCCCCATGTATTAAAGTACATACTTTTCTCTGTCTTTGCCCTAAAATTCAGGGAACTTGGAAAAAAACTTTAACCGTACGAGAAAATTATGTTTACCAAATTAAAGTATTCGTCAATTCATACTTTCGATGTACGGCGTGTTTGTCGTCATATGAATGCATTTTGGCGTTTTCCCCTTTTCGACCCTCGGGCAAGAGAATCCAGCCCAAAAAAAAACTTCATCCAAAATCACATCGAGGAGGTGATTTTAGGGAAGTACAGCGAATGAAAAACGAACCACGCACGCGCCACACGATTTGTAAAATTTTTGGACGAGGGAGAGTCCTCGCTATTTTTCTCCGTCCCCGTCACGCGCTATGTACGGAAAAAAAATTGCAGGGGTCTCGAACTTCCACTTGAATTCATGGGTCCTTTGCATAATTCTTTGCCGTCGCGTCTCTCCTCTCTCTCTCACACACTATCGCTTGTATCTCACACTTTTTAGAATGAGACACGACAATATTGGTATAAAATGAAAGATCTTTAAAAAATATATTTTTTGATTTTTTTTACTTTTTTATTTAATGGCAAATCGAATGAGAATAGTAGAAAAAGCGAAATCGAGAAACCATGGCGGAAAGTTATTGAATCAGTGACGTCGACGTTGTCACAAGTGAGCGTGACGTCATAATATCACCAAACCCTAAACATCTACGATTTCACAAAAATCTAGACGTCTACAACTGTCGCTGTTTTTGTTGGCGTCACTAATCGTCAGAAGTTTCGAAGTCGTCTTCAGTCGTCATCAGTAGTACCTTGCGTCTACAACCGTCACATTTCAAAGTTCCGATTTCATATTTGCACATAGGGACGCTCTTCAAAGTAGTACGGAGAATCTATACTACAGTCCAAAATACTTTGCCAAAGTACCGATTACATGGGGACGTACCCTTAATACATGGGGGACGTACCCTTAGTGTTGCGTATCGTAACCTATTACCGATAATCAATATGTACCTTTTTTCAGAGGTCGATAAAGTCAAATTTTTTCATACCTGAAACCGACCGTTTTTTTTTTTCAAAATCTGAGTAACCGACCCCCAACCGAGTTTTGTCACGCTCCAAAATTGTTAACCGTTAACCGACCGTCGTTTACGAAAAAAAAAAAAAACCGAATCTTGATTTTTCGCGACTAACCGTGCCCGCCCGTAACCGAAAAAGTACAAAATTAATCAATGTACGACGGAATTAGCCAATAATTACGATTTGTCGCATTCCCCAAGATTTGCGAAATGAATAGTGTTACTACCGTGTCAGATTTGCGACGCTTTGTCGCGTTCCCTAAGATTTGCGAAATTAATAGTGTACTACACCGCCAATCGTTATTAGCGTGTAAGTTTTTTTAGCGTATAAAAATAATTACCGTGGTGTACGCTATTTAAGAATTTAAAAATTTTGGAAAAAATCATACATTCTAATTGTTTGGTTATGGTAATTTGGATCTTTGAAAAAAAAAATGTCGGTCGCAAACATGCTTACACTAATATAGGTCTCCGTACAAAATTTGACAAATCGTACACAAATCGTACATTCACACGGTCGAAATGCGGCTGTCGGACGAATATGTGGGAACGGGATTTTTTACGACCTGATTTTTTTTACGCACATTCTCATGCGTCCGCGGTTACTAAAACTAATTTATTGTACTTTTTAAGTTATAAAGGTACATTTATGTACGGTCTGACATTGACCGTACACCACTCTATTTAAGAGACAACGTACTGAAAATAACCCTAAATAGAATAAAGAAAAAAATAGAATGAACTACACTAATGGAGAATAAAAAAAAAAAAAAGCGGGACGGAATTAGCGTACACAACGCTAATAACGATTGGCGGTGTACTGTGTCAGATTTGCGACGCTTTGTCGCGTTGCCTAAGATTTGCGAAATGAATATTGTACTACCGTGTCAGACTTGCGACGCTTTGTCGCGTTCCCTAAGATTTTCGAAATTAATAGTGTACTACACCGCCAATCGTTATTAGTGTTGTGTACGCTAATTCCGTCCCGCTTTTTTTTTTTTATTCTCCATTAGTGTAGTTCATTCTATTTTTTTCTTTATTCTATTTAGGGTTATTTTCAGTAGGTTGTCTCTTAAATAGAGTGGTGTACGGTCATTGTCAGGTCGTACATAAATGTATCTTTTTAAGTTAAAAAGTACAATAAATTAGCTTTAGTAACGGCGGACGCATGAGAATGTGCGTTCTAAAAAGGAAAAAAAAACAAGTCGTAAAAAATCCCGCTCGCACATATTCGTCCGACAACCGCGTTTCGACCGTGTGAATGTACGATTTGTGTACGATTTGTCAAATTTTGTACGAAGACCTATATTAGTGTAAGCATGTTTGCGACCGACATTTTTTTTTTCAAAGATCCAAATTACCATAACCAAACAATTATAATGAATGCTTTTTTCCAAATTTTTCAAATTATTAAATAGCGTACACCACGGTAATTATTTTTATACGCTAAAAAAACTTACATGCTAATAACGATTGGCGGTGTACGTGGTCAGATTTGCGACGTTATGTCGCGTTTCCTTTGATTTGCAAAATAAATAGCTTACTACATTACCGTGTCAGATTTGCAACGCTAATCATGATGTCACGTACTTCCACGATGCCAAAGAGTAATAAGTACAAGAATGTTGGATTATAGGGACAGTACAAAATTTTAATTTTTTTGGTTTTTTGGTTGACCGACCGTAACCGACCGTTTTTTTTTTCTTGGTGAATCAACCGACCGTTACCGCCCTACCCCCAAAATTTGGCAACCGAATCCGTTCCGGATCCGGCGCGGGCAGTCGGTTAACAGTCGGTCACGGTTTCGGTTGACCGTTTGCGACCTCTGCCTTTTTTTGACCTACCAACAATTGATATATCGTTTTGATATATCGTTAAGAAAGTTATTACGACATTTCAGCAATTTATTGGCTCGATATGTCAATGTAAAATTACCGCAACAACTTTAGTTTACTTTTGTAGGGTTTCATTGGTAACATTATTTTGTACGGATGTGTTGCTCAATATGTTATGGAGTTTCGTACTTTCATGCTACAAAGTATGGGAGGATTTTGTTACGTGACACATACTATACACTATATACATTCCTATAAGTACCGCTCGGGTACCTCGGTTTTTAGGGTTATATGTTTAGGGTTTTTTATTGGTTGTGTTTTTTTTTTTTTTTAACACAAATGATAAACAAACCCTAAACATATTTAATTATTTAAACATACGACGCGCCGCGCAACGCAAACCGTCGTAAAGCGAAATGAGAGGGGGAGCGACGTGGACACTGCACAGGCGACCTTCACCCCTTCACACGAAGTTCACTACATTATTGTACAAATTTACTTATATATCGCGAAGGTAGCATCGGGACCGATATTGCATCCACTTGCCGCTCGATAACCGATAATATCAGTTATTGGAATTATCGCAATAGGGAATTTACCATACACAACACTACACCAGAGGTCGCAAACGATCAACTGAAACAGTGACCACTGTTAACTGACCGCTAACGCCGGATCTAGAACGGATTCTGAAATTCTATGGGCTCCATTGCCCACATAATTCGCAGATCCAAAAGAAGCTAATCTAGTTAGTGCCAACTCCAAGTTGATATCAACCCAAATGAATGATCCCTTGACAATCAGAACCCTAATACACCTTCACCCCTGTGAAGAGAAGACCTTCTGTGTGCTCAGTTCCACCGCAGAATGCAAAGCTTGAATATGTGTTTTGGACCATATTCCCCACTTTGACTTTCCCACTGAATAAGTGCCACCCTGGCCCGCAAAGACTCTGACCGACTACACCCTTGTGTAGCTTGGACTCCCCTGAGTGCGCAGCAAAAAGAATCACTGAATTTGCTCACCCGAGCATTAAGTTATGGTTGGTCAAAGATGACCTTTATAGTTACAAGCTCTTTTAGAGAGAGGTACCTAAATATCACTAAGTCTTGGTCTGCCTACTCACGACTACCTACTAATAAACCCTAGTCATGTAGAAATTAATGGTCCATTTTAAGTATTTTCTAGGTCTAAATAGAAATATAGAAAGAAGCCGAGGCAGTCTAGCTCTAACTTCTCTCTCCAACTCTCAAACTTGTCGCAGTCATTGAGAAATTGGAGAGGGAAATAGAGCCATGGCTACCTAGGCTATCTAGAGGTTTACGGGGAATATATATTAGTTTGGGGTTTATTTACTAAAAGGTAAATGCCGGTCACAGGATTTGATCCTGGTACCTACCGGCCGACAGACAGCCGGAAGACGGTAGGCTTAGCCGTTAAGTTTAGAACTAGTGTTACGTACTATATGGTTTGATAATTAATTAAACATTATCAAATAAGATAATTCATTTAACTATAACTGTTTATGGGATACATAGATCCAGTAATGTAAAAGTACGGATTACGGTACGGATAAGAAACCAATACCGCGCATTTATTTCTCTAATGAAACAAATACCGCGCATGTATTTATTACGGCTACGATTAAATGTGAATTTAATCGGACGGCCGAAATTAACGTCGAGATCGTGGAAGAGGATTTCGGCGGTTTGTGGTCATCGCCACATCGGATGACACGTGGCGGAATGACATTGGATCGCGGCATCACCGAGGATTAAGGGAGCGAATCCGGACATACCACGTGTCGACATTATGGCCATGTCGTACAGTGTTCGTACAGAAAGTACACCGGCAACTGTACTTTTGTGTACGGAACTGTTTTCTGATTGGCTCCGTACATCAGTAGATAGAGTCTGTGAGAGAGATAGGACTTAGAAAAATTAGGAGATAGGACCCTTTCTCCCAAAGAGCTTCTATACAAAAGGTCAACTTTGACCCTCCATAACTTACTACTCAGGGGAGAAAATTCAGAGATTCTTTTTGCTATCGACTTAGGGAAGTCTAGCCTTCACAGAGGTGAAGTTGGTCAGAGTTATTGTCTGCAAGGGTGGCAGTTATTTTTGTTGAAACACAAAGGGGTCAGGGTTATCCTAGAGGCTTCTTGGAAGCTGTCCACTCTGAGGACTTATGGAGGTCTCAGAGTTTCAAGTCCAATAGGAACACTTTATAGTACAAGAAGGTACGATGGGCAATGTACTTATTGTACGACATGGTCTACAAGGTGACATTTGCCAAATCGGGAACCATGGTTCCTCCTCCCATCTTCTCCGATGTCAAATAATGTGGCGCCACGTGGCACCGCGTGAGGCTATCCCCAAAGGCCGCCGAAAGCTTATTGTGACTGGCGGCTGTAATGGTGGCCGTCCGATCAGTTGTATTTATAAGGCTTCGATTCGGATCAATGCATTAATTGATTAATGCTCGTTTTCGTTAGTCTGTTGTATATTAGTCCTTTAGATCAATATATATAAATGCGTAAAACATTTCATGTGTATCGTTTCGGTAGTGCCTTAATGGATAAGGCGTGGGTCTACATAGAAATTTGCAGACCCTGGTTCAAATCCGACCAAAAGCACTATTTTGCTAAAACTAGTAAAATACCTTCTAATTCATTCTGCCTCCTTCTAAACGACGCAGCAGCCATGGCCTGCCTTTGGTCCTCTCTTTCTCTCTCTTTACATTCTAACTAAAATATAGAAGTGAACTAGTAATTACATTTTTCCAACACTCTATTTATTTTTCCAATACAGACCTATAAAATACATATATTTCAACACTCCCCTTATTTTCTAGTCTACTTTCTTTTCAACTCCCACTAAACACATTTTTTTTTCCTTTTTTTCTTTCTTTTCTCCTAATAAAACTTTAAGTGAATACCCTCGTATTTAAAGTAGTGTATTAGATGAACTGAAATAATAATTACATCACACATTTTATTTTGCATGTCATTTTTCATTAATCCGAGAAAATATTTTAGCCACCTCATCTCTTTTCCATCCACACTAAATCCAATTTCCCTCTTGCAATTCAAACAACCAGCCCCCGCTCTAATATGTGACACACACCCAGGTGCTAACCCTTTTACAGGCACACCTTCATAAATGCCATCCCTCCCATTAGTGATGTCAAATCCACTACCCCCCAAATTTTCCCAAAAAACAAGTGTCCCCACTAAGTTCCTCATAAGATCTACGTCTTCTGTACTCATATTTTTATCCATGATACTTACCCCATTTTCTGAACTTTCCTCACTCTCTCATATGGAATTCTTTCCGCTATCACTTTCTACATTTATTCCCAATAAATATTTCTCCTCCCCTAAACCTTTCATTAAATATTCCTCTTCTCCCCTATCTTTTAAAACCCCCTCTAGATTTACTTCTCCCCTTTCCTCGGAATCCGTTAAAGTCTCCCTTTTCGACCAGTTTTCTGTTTCCAAAATATCTATAAAATTATCCTCATTATTTTTATTTTTCCCTTTTTCAATTATAGATTCTAGATCTGACTTTCTATACTCCTTGACATCCACATCATGTCTAACTCCTTTAAGTACCTCCCTTCCCATTACTTCCCTTATACCTCGAAAAAGCACATTGTTGCTTTCGTGGAATTTTTGTGTACTTTTCTCTCTTCTCCATTCTACCGATGTGGAGAAGCTCTAAGATTTCTTTATCCTCTTTTTGCTCTTCCCTTTCTTTCTCCTCATCCAAATTCCAACTTCTAAGTTATTCTAAACAAGGGCACTCCTCGATATAATGTACCTGGTTCCCTACAAAAGAAGCAAACACCCTTTTTCAAAGCTCCCATTTCTTTTCCTCTCCCACTCTCTCCACCAAAGTTCCGATAAGGTTTACCTTCATCTTTCTTCTTCTCACCATGCTTCTGCTCGTCACCGCCGTTCCTCTCATCAAGCTTCCGCCAATCACCACCAGCTGTAAATGCATTCACCTTGTCACTTCCCCTACGAAGCTCCAAAGTGCTTTCCCTCACAAGAATTATCCCCATGGTAAAGCTCTAAGTTCATGAGGAGCCATCCATTGCCTGCATACGATAAATGATGTTTTCGTACTCATTGGGAGTTTCATGAGTAGTGTATTAATCTTTCTCTCCTCGGATTCTACATATCCCGCGCTAGCAAGCTCAACATATAACGCAGCAATATCATTACAAAACTCTATCATGTTACCGCCTTTATAAACATAGGCATTTATTTCTTGTTTTACTAATGCTGCCTATAAATAGTCTCACTCTTGTAAATTTGACTTAGTGTTTCCTAGATTTCCCAAGACTTTGTTTGACATAAAAGAGTGATAGGTATGGACTTAGACACATATCTAAGTATGAGATGTTTTGCTATAGTGTTTTTATACTCCCAAATTTTACTATCATTTTCTTCATTTTTACTTATAACCCCTCTAAGTGGAGTTGTGGCGGAGAGCATAGCTCCCCTCACCATAAGTGTCCCTTTATCCTCCTCCCATTTTTTTCTTTCCATGGCAATGATTTTCCCTTCACCTTCCGTTACATCTAAACTCCAGTTAGTTTTCTGGGAAGCCCCAGATGATTCTCCATAATGAGTTCCACCAAAGCCTGGTGGCGGACACCTCACTTGCCCCGAAACAATTCCCCACAAATGCTTTTCGAAAAGCAACCCCTCCATCGTAAACTCCCAATTAGTGAAGTCTGTTCCATCGAACATAGGCACCCTAGATGGTGGGCCCATAACCTAAAATTCTATGGGCTCCATTGCCCACAGAATTCACAGATCGAAAAGAAGCTAATCTAGATAGTGCCGACTCCACGTTGATATAAACCGAAATGAATGATCCCTTGACAATTAAAACCCCAATACACCTTCTCCCCTGTGAAGAGAAGACCTTCTGTGTGCTCAGTTCCACCACAGAATGCAAAGCTTGAATATGTATTTTGAACAATATTCCCCACTTTGACTTTCCCACTCAATATGTGCCACCCTGGCACGCAAAGACTCTGACCGACAACACCCCTGTGTAGCTTGGACTCGCATTAGTTTGCAGCAAAACGAATCACTGATTTTGCTCACCCGAGCATTAAGTTATGGCTGGAAAAGATGACCTTTTTAGTTACAAGCTCTCTTAGAGAGAGGTACCTAAATATCACCAAGTCTTGGTCTGCCTACTCACGACTACCTACTACTAAACCCTAGTCCAATAGGAACACTATATAGTACAATAAAGTACGATGGGCGATGTACTTATTGTACGGCCATTGTACGACATGGTCTACAAGGTGACATTTGCCAAAATCGGGAGCCATGGTTCCTCCTCCCATCTTCTCCGGTATCAAATAATGTGGCGCCACGTGGCACCGCGTGAGGCTATCCCCAAAGGCCGCCGAAAGCTTATTGTGGGTGGCGGCTTTAATGGTGGTCGTATGATCAGTTGTATTTATACGGCTTCGATTCGCTTCCATGCATGAATTGATAAATGCGCGTTTTCGTTAGTTTGCTACAAATTAGTCCTTTAGATAAATAGATATATAAGCGTGAAACATATCATGTGTATCGTTTCGTTAGTGGCTTAATAGAAAAGGCGTTGGTCTACATATAAATCTTCACATCCCGGTTGAAATCCGAACAGAAGCACTATTTTACTAAAACTAGTAACTAGTAAAATACCTTCTAATTCATTCTACCTCCCTCTAAATGACGCAGCAGCCATGGCGTGCCTTTGGTCCTCTCTTTCTCTCTCTTTACATTCTAACTTAAATATAGAAGTCAACTTTTAATTACCTTTTTTTAACACTCTATTTATTTTTCCAATACAGACCTAGAAAAAACATAAATTTCAACACCATGCCAAGAGTATTACATAAATGAAAATGGTGTACACTAATTGTTCATCTCGTAATTAGCGAACATAAAAAATTAGTATCGTTTACCCTATTTTAGGTAAAACCCTCAAATTTAGGGGCGCCGAATTAGTGTTCGCCACGCTAAATACGATCGACGGTGTACTGTACTGTAGCGCTTTCGTTGCGACAAGTATGTAGTTCACCGTGTTTTAGCGTCAAGGAACTAAGGGTGCGTTTCTGTGTGCTTAAGTAAGGGTTTTTTCCTGCCGTTTTCCTGTAAAACTTAGAGCCGTACCGCGTAAGTTTCAACCGTACAATAAAATAGAAAAAAAGAGAAGTACATTTTGCGTCATCATCGAATTTAAAATGTACTACATGTTGTCGTCTTGTGTTTTTCAACCCACTTCGACGACCAAAAACGTCATCTTCAACCTTATCTTTAAAATATAGGGCCGATGTGTTTTAAAATTAGGGATTTTCTATAAACAAATAGGAACACGTATTCGCACGTGTAATGTTTTGTTCAAAAACTTCAAACGAATTCAAGCGACGTGGAAGTGTACAGGATTCGTTATGTTTTGTAAGTTTTTGTCTAATACGACAAAGAGAAGTACACAGTTTGTTTTGTTTTGTCCGTTTCCATCCGGTACGGATTTTTTTTTTGCAGGGGTGTCAAGGTTCCGATGCCATTTCACGCATAGTTCAAAAGTAGGTGACCGTAAGCCCATACAATATGCCTATTGTATGCAAAACATACAATATGGCTTTAAGACCCATATTGTATTGGCCGCAAAATGAAATTAAATAGTAACAGGGTTGAGTAGCACATAGATCGATAGAGAATTAAACGTCATGTCTAAATTTGAAAAAAAAATCGGACAAAAAAATCTTTTTCTGTGAGATTTGAGCGACTTTTTATTTAAACCGTCAGATTTGGATGATCTGACGCTCGTTGATGAAAGTAACGATCTAAGAAGATCGCATGAAAAGCCCATAACACAACTTACGATAGGACTATCGTCAAATTCGGACGATAGGACGGTCGATGATGAAAGTAGCGTTCTAAGAAGATCACATGGAAAGCCCGTAACACAACTTACGCTAAAGGCGGCCTACAAAAGGCCTACCAAAAAACGCCTACTTTTGAACTATGATTTCACGTCGAGCCGACAATAGACGCAAAGTCAAAACGCATCTTTTTCAACCGTGAAACGGCACAAGCTAGAGGGCGGTAGGTCTACAATGTCACGAAAAGTCACGCGACGTCACAAGCAATTACGAAAAATGACGCGGGTCATCACAGATTGTAGACGTTGACAGCCGTCACAAGCATTGTCGACGTATACAATCGTCACGCCCTAAGTGACAATTTCGTTTGGTACACATAAGGGCAACCGAAATCCAAGTCTATCGGATCTGCGCTAAAAAACAAAAAAATAATCTCTAAGTTTGAAGTACATAGAGACGCACCCCAATACTGTTGTAGTTTTGGACGTTTGGTTGCACAAATGCTTACGCGCGCGCACATTTTCGTTTGTCGAAACTAAAGTAGAGTACGACACACCGTGAATCCTTATAAAGTTAAGAAATGTATAAGAAGGGGCTTAATCTACAGTACATCGCGAATCGTAATTAGGGTGAAGATCCATCATACGTTTCTGTAATTGTACGGGAAACTCTACAGACCGGGTCGATTGAGTTGATGTTCCATCACGTAGAGTCTGTAAGCCACGTGTTTTAAATTGGCTGGCGCCACGCAAGCTACGATCCGATATTGAATATCTTTCAGATTTTTAGCACGGACAAAATTAGCTTCAAATCTTGACTTGCGTACCATTTACATGCGTACGAAGTAATCATACGACAAAACTTTTATACTTTTTGCAGACGCCAATCAGTACGCCAACTCATTTTTTAGGGTTTCAGTTTTCAAACATAACGAAAGTCCTTTGAGAGAAATAGTGTGACGAACAATACTTACCGAAAATAGCGTGACGGGGGAATGTTACGATATTTCGTTTATGTTTTCGGTTGTATTTGGGAAACCGCATGTCATGTGCAAATCTTAAGATTTTTCGTTGGTTTTCCATCATGACACGTAGTTTAATAGTCCAGCGTGTCACGATTTTATTTTTCTGTATCTGCCAACCCACCTCCTCAAGGTGGGTTGAGAGTTACAAAAAAAAATGAAGCAAACTCCTCGCATATGAACATCCGACGGCCAGTATTACCTCCAAGACCTTCGGAGAGTATCGGCAAGATTTTCTGTAATGTTTTTTTTTGTATAAAAACAAAATAGGTGGTACGATTTGGTACGGAGAGTCGCGGATTTGTGTAAACTACGCCACTTTTCGCCTGATGGAACGTCACCCTTAGAGTAAAAAAAAAAATTGAGTAAAGAAAAAATTAGAATAAAAAAGGAAAAAATAATAATTAGAGTTATGAACTCTAATTTGTGTGATAAAGTTTTTTCAAAAAGGAATTTAACTCTAATTTATTTAAGTACTCTATATTGGGTAATGTCAGCAATAATTATCCCCGCTCTAAATATGAACACCCTATTATGTATACGTACAAAAACTGACTATCCGTATATTATGACGCCATTATGACATTAGTACTATTTTTCGCTCTAAATGTCACTTACGTCGTACCACAGCCAAAGGTTACATGTAAATTATGCGCAGTTAAATAATTAGAAATCAACATTTATGAACGAATGAATTACACTTATAATTCGAATGTAAACAACACTTCGGCTACGTTGTTTGACTTTCATATGAAAAAAGGTACTTTTAAACTCTAATAACGTCGCACTTTGCTGGTTTTATTATGGTCATTTTACTTTAATAAGGTGTCTTAACTATAATAAAGTTGCTTTGAGGAAGTTAGAAAATGAACACGTATTACAGTTAATTTTAACTCTAATTGGGTCGCAATTTGAAGATATCCTAACAAATCGACGTCAAACAACATATTGTTGGACGACCGCAATTACACGTGGCCAATTTATTAACCTAATAAAGGTTATGCCTACAAAAGAACGATAACACACAAACCGTCTGTCCTTTTGGTCTCTCTTGTAATAAATTTCAGTACATTCAAGAAGCTGCGAAAAATTTCAAGGCTCTTTAGTCGATTTTTTCGGCGGCAACTTTTATAAAATCCCGATTCGTTTTTCAATTTTTAAAAAAGGCCAGATTTTAAATTTCAAATCAAATGCTAAAATTCAAAATTTGAACTCACCCTCCTATCACAATGGATTACCTCGTTTTTTTGACCTCCCATTTTTTCTAACTTTCCCATATATATTGCACATTCGGACAAGCTGTGGTATAATCGATCTAGGTTTTTAATTTGCGTTTACTCTAACATCCGACTCTCAGTTTTGCTTATACTTTCCCCCTTACTTTAAAGAGTGACTTACTCTTCAAACGTATGTGGAGGTTTTCAATAATGTGGAATAACTACGTGTCAAGATGTAACGGCATGTCTCATATCCCTACACTTGTTGTTGAAGAGGAGATTAGAGAGATGAATAGGGTGGGATCCGAAATAGCGAGGGGTAGAACCGATTAACCACATGTGGAGCCTCTCGTCGAAGAAGCTTCGAGCGGAGATGAGAACCCCACGGGCGGAGATTTGGGGACTCATCCTACAGCTGTCAACCCGCCGATGTACACTCATAAAAAACAACATGTTACAACCAAAAGGGATCGTCTGCAAATAATCACCTTGGGAAAAAAAATGTTACAACTAAAACAGATTTTCTGCGAATAATCACTTGTACACTCAGAAATTACAACCTAAAAGGATCGTCTACGAATAATCACCTGGATGATCGTTGAGGACTGGGCAAACGGATACAGAAACCTTGTACACTTGGAAAAAACAACATGTTACAACCAAAAGGGATCGTCTACGAATAAACAACTGCGAATAAACAATACACTTGGATGATCGTTGAGAACTGGGCAAAAGAATACAAAACCTCATTCCTATAACTATCAAAAAGTTTCCCGAACAGTTTTCGGAAAGCTATTCATGTAGTTAATTTTCCTAAAACTCTTCTCCCATTTACCTCATCAACCCATGAAAAAAAGATGAAGGAAATGTTGTTTTCTTTTTTGATCCATTGATTTTTTTTTTTACTAAATTTTGAATTCTTTGATTTTCTAAGTACAGTTTCTAAAAAATCAGTTTTACACAAAACGAGAGTTGAAACTAAGCATGAGTTAGTGTGGTCAAATTTGATGTCTAATCATAAGACCAAAAATTGATGTGGACTTTCCCTCGTGACTTTCATACGAGGGCAACTTTAAAAAAAATCTATACCCAGAGTAACTCCACAAGTTGACAAAAGAAATAAACACTAATTATGGAGTGTTGTGGATCCATAAATTAGGATGACTTGGAACTCTATGGAAGTCGTTTTAAAAGTTTCTTTGTCATTTTAGAGTTCCCATCTTCCTCCTCCTTTCTTCTTCCTTCTCCTCCACCCTCTTTTGCAAATGAATTTCCTATTTGAGAAATTTTGGTGTCTCTGAGATCCAAACTGAAACTGGAATCGAAATCAAAACTGAAATTGAAAACACTGAAACTCTAACTAATACCAAAAGTCAAACTGCAACTGAGATCAAAACTGAAACTGTAACTGAAATGGAAACTGGAATTAAAACTCAAACTGTAACTAAAACCACTAAAACCAAAACCAAAACTGGAACTGGAACCAAGACTGTGAAACTGAAAGTTCCAAGACTGTGAAACTGAAATTAAAGCTGAAATTATAATTGTTGCTATAGCGTCAATTATTACCAAAGTTGAATGGTACAAAGACATTGTAGTACTTTCAATTGTCAACGCAAAAGCAACGCAAACAAATTGAAAAAGCCTGGATAAAGTGTATTACATCCTACTTTGAAAGTTTAAATCATTGGAAATGGAATGTCATGTTGTTCTATTGGATTTTCTATATAATAAAAAAAAATGGAACCTAAATTTCATCCTCAAGCCCTCTGGTTCACACGGTTATGAAAGGAACAAGTTTTTGACTGTTCAAGTTTAAGTATGATATCTATTTCTATTTCCACTTTAGTGCAGGTTTTCGTTTTAGTTCTACTTTTGGTTATCGTTCCACTTTGAGTTTTAGTTTAATTTCAGTTTTAGTTCAGTTTCATTTTAAGTTTCACAATTTCAGTGTCAGTCCCGGTTTCAGTTGCGATTTTGGTTCCCAACAACAACTGCGATTGCAATTTCAGTTTCAGTTTAAGTTTCAGTTATAATTCAACCTTTTTGACTCTTGTGTTTTTTCGTTTCCTTTTCGAGTTATTGTTTGAGTGTTTGGTTTCACTTTCAAATTTTGATTTAAGTTCAATTGCACGTGCATTTTTTGTTATTGTTTGTGTTTTTATCGTTTTCATTCGGCTTCACTGGTATGAGTTTCAGTTAAAGTCCCAATTGCAGTTTTTATTCCCACTTCCATTTCCGTTTTTGTTTTTGAATACCGATACTGACATCATTTCAGTTTCAGTTCCAGCTACTGTTACAGTTTTAGTTTGATCCAGCCTTCATTTCTTAGTTCTTTGCTTCTGCAAATTTGTTTTCCTTTTAATTTCCCTTCACTTAATTACCTCAAACACTCTATTCACATTTTATAAATCCAATTTCATTTTTTCTTCCCTGTGAATCCAGCTTTTGGCCTTCGTGTCTTTTATTTTCTACACTATTTTTTGTTTTAACTCATTTTCTTTAGTTTTTTTTCTCTTTCTTTCGTTCTTTCTCCTCTGTTTCTTTTTAGTTATTTTTTACATCTTACTTCCTTAGTTTAACTTTAAAAATTTCACAAGTTTTCTGGTTATGACAGTTTTCTGTTGAGATGATTCGATGTGCAGAAGTCAAAAAACTTTCGGTTGCATTTTGAAAAGTACATACTATGTACAAATTTCGTCAAAATTCGTTGGTTTTACATCGTGACACGTAGCTTTTTCGTCCACCGTGCCACTATTAATTATTTTCTGTATCTGCCAACCCATCTCTTACAAATACGTTGGCAGATACAGATAAAAATGAAAAGAACGCTTCGCGGATGAACATCCCACGGTCAATATTACCTCCCAGATCTTCGGAGAGTATTGGCAAGATTCTCTGTAATGTAGGTTTTAGTACAAAAACAAAATAAGCGGTACGTTTTGGTACGGATAGTCGCGGATTACTGTAAACTTCCCCAGTTTTCGTCTGATGGAACTTGGCCCTTAGCGTAAATCACTATAATTATTCCTATACGGTAAAGAAACCTGTTCGCTAATAGCGATTGGCGGTGTACTGTACACCGTGAATCGTTATTAGCCTTATGTACGCTATATCGGCACCCCAAAATTTTGACATTGATACCTTAAATATAATAAATTACGATATTTAAAAACATGAACCATAATCTGCCACGTCTCCTAGCACTAAATTAGAATGAATGACGCGAATTTTTTCTTTACACTAATAATTTCTTTACGCTAATAACGATTCAAGGTGTACTGTACCGGAATTGTCCTTTTCCGTTGAGTGCGTTTTACACTTTTTCTGCACATAATATCGTGTGTATTTTTTTTGTTTGGTTGTATGACACCACCCATATGATTGCCGACATGTATCAACCCTAAATCTCCACTCGGTCCTAATGCACCAAGAACAGTACGGTACATTAATGTAATTCACAGTACGCAGAAGGAGACCAAAGATTGTACGGATTAGGTTCACTTCATCGCTCTCCTGCTGGACCAACTTTCCAAACTTCCTCCACTTTCAAGATCAATTGTCGTGTCATTTTGATCTCCTGTATTTTCGTGTCCTTACCTTTTTCTACCGTACAGGGTAATAACCTGAAACCTTGTCTCTTTCTACTGCCGTTGTACATCTTTTGAGTCATTTTTAACATGGTTTTAAGTTAGAAGGTTTTGCGTAAATGGTGACAATCGGTGAATGTACAAGATTGAAGTGCATTAGGAACTTTTTAGGTTGTTGAGTTCTTTTTCCTTTGTGTAATTTTAAACCAAACGTCAAGATTTCAAATGGTGGTCCATTTACAGGTAAGACTCACTTTAGGAAGAATATGAAATCGCCGATCTGGTTTTTTATAATGTGTTGCCTTTAGTAGTCTTTTAGATCTCTATGAAAAGAGGAGAAACGAGGGGAGGAGGAGGAAGTAGTGGAGAAATGTTTGAAGAATGATTGCCTGGAGCTATTTTAGTTTTTTAGTTTTTTTCGGATTTTTTTTATTCTTTTCTATTCATTAAGCTGGCAAAGGTTCTACTTGTCTTTTCTTTGGATCAAATCAGGAGAAACCAAACTCAAATGAAGATGTAGTGAAATAGAGACTAGTGATTTGAGTTTTAGTTTTAGTTTTAGTTTGATTTTAGTTTTGGTGTTTGTTTTTCAGAACAAGTATTTTGTTTTCTTTCTACGGAGTTGACCTACAAGAATGTCGATCGCAGTTCGTCTACTATGGCTGTGTGTCTAATTTTATCTATTTTTCTTAGCTTTGCCATAGTCAGAAAAGCAACAAAGTAAAAACAAACCAGTCAAAACTGGAATGCATATCATTTTTAGTAATTAAGTATTTTAGTGAAAATTTGATTGCTGGATATTCTTCTGAATGAATGTATAAACATTCGTCTGAGTTTCTTGATTAAATCAAAGGAGTAAAAACTGGATTAAGAAATGGATATTCTTCCAAATGAGGTTGAATTGGTTTAATTCTTTTTGTTTTCATGCTGTTTGAATCTAGGAACGCTTGAGCTGTTAAAATAACCTTGGTTTACTCTCGTAATAGTTTAACAAAGTAAGTAGTAAATGAAAATTACCCAACAAATTTGTCTTTTTTTCGCAAATTTTAACTTGCAAAATTAAACGTCTCTTGTAAACCAGTAAAAAGTCTCTCTTCAGAGACCATCTTAGAAAGTCATAATAATCCTGGAGTTTATTTGCAATAGAGTGGATCTGTTTATTGGTTTCCTTTAATAATTAGCCTGTCAGGAGTCCTTTATTAGTATCTTTCATAAAATACAGAAATTTTGGGGGAATATAGTTTTCAGGCACATAATAACTTTCAAGAAAGGTAACAGAAAAACAATGGGTTTTTCCGGAATGGAGGAAGAGAAATCATTTTTTTTTAGTTTGAATTTCATCTTGCTGTAGGTTGTAAATATGTATTGTTTACAAATTATGAATTGTTTGAGAACTAAGGCTATATTTTGTCTCCTTGTATACATTTACCGATGGTGAAAATGAGTCTTGAAAGGGGACAATTGTTGTGGACCACATTTTTAAGTCATGAAGTTTCCCGGAGCTTTCCTTTTTTGACAAATATCAGTCCCTTGACCTTCAAAAATAATTACACATTTTATTGGTTAAGACCCCGTTTTGTTTGTATTATTATGCGCCTGAGATAGGAAGATTGACGTGTTCGCTACAATGAATGTGGTCCAATCAGCTAGAGCTACTTGATGGGATTTTGACCTTCCATATTGATTCTATACCAAATATGAGTTCGTCTAGAGTACACCTGATTTGAGAGAATCATGCAGACATGAGTGCTGAATGGAATTGTTAATATTTTTATAACAAAAACCCACAGTAATTTCCTGAAGCTCCAGTTGCTGCAATATGAGGATGTCAGGAAGGGTGTCATAAATTTGTATTGGTGAGTTTAGATCAATCCCACCGTCTGCATTAGTAATAGGAGATTGATGTGATTTTAATTTTTTCTTATGAATTGGTCAAAATACGTTAAGAAGCTAAGGTTACTTTGACACTCATATGTATAAGGTTGTTTTCATATGTTCTCGTATATTTTTTTATTTTGCATATTTTTCCTGTGTTCCTTGTACAATCGACATTTGTTCTTCGTATCTTCATTTGCGCACATGTTCTTTGTGTACACTCTTTTGTCTTATTCGCCATAAGTTTTTATACATCTTTTACTCTTTTTTACGTTCGCGGTATGCTTCATATGATATCTGTATGTTCTTCCTGTTTTTCATTTCATTTGCACGTACTTCAAATTTCTGTTGTATTGTTCTTTCAGGTTTTTTTTATTAAGGTTTGCATATGGTTCAGGAGGCCGAAGAAGTATAATGTGTAAGGATGTATATTAACATGGTTGTTTTGCATTTATAGATTGAATAATAAATACAAGTTCGATAATTTTTACTGAATGGCACAAATTTCACTCGCACTTGGCGAACTGAGACATTCGACATTGCTATCGTTTATGAAAGTGTGTAGAACACCATTTTTTCGTTGTGGGTTTTTACCGGAACAGTTTGAACAGTTCGGTTAGTTTTAGAAGTTTTTTCATGGTGTACTTTCTCTCACTAACTATTCACAGTCTTAGTGTGGACGGACCAATGGTATCCCAAAGATAATATCAAAGCAAAACCAATTCATGTATCAATAAAACCTTTCTACATACTAGTTCTCATTTTACTGTCGTCGCGAACCTCAAGTATTTGACAATCTAAATGCTAGTGTGCTCCACCCTAATTAAGGTGAACTGATTGCTCAAAGATGCAAACGCAGCCAAAAAAAGCTTTTAGCGTTTGTTTCATGAAAGCCATATTTCTTGGGGGAAGCTATCAGCCCTTTCTCTTTTGCTTTTTCATACTGACCTGTCCTTTGTCCATTGGGGTTGGGGTTGTGGGGGCAGAATGCGAGTGGAATTTCTCCAGAAAATTAAATGTAAACCCTCCTTGGAATAAGCCCCGGAAAGGGGTAAAACAGATTAATCAAAACTTTTATTTAAAGCCGATAGACTTGCCAAGTTTTTTGCCCATTTTTTTTTGTGAAATGGAGCATGAGAATCTTATTCTACTTACAATGTACTATCTAGATGATAGTACGTTATAACCCTAGCACCTTCTTTCTTTTCTCTTATCCCTTTTGTTCTTTTTGATTTTGCAATCTGAATCTTTCCATTCTCGAGCTGCTCTATTTCTCCTGCCATTCACAGTCTCTCTCTCTCTCTCTCTCTTCTCTGCTCTCCATTTGTGTTTTTTTTTGTATCATTTAAAGCGTTTGCTAGGATTTTCCCAGGGATTCGGTTAAGGCCTTTTGCCAGCCTTTCGACAAATCCTTTCAAAAACAACCTTGAGGTTTTCAAAAATCTCCACATATTTTACTCTCAAATACATACCATATTACAGGCGATGTTCTCCTCTCCATCTCTAATCCTTTCACCGTAGCAAACTTCAAAAAAAGTAAACAAAATTTTCTCCAATACAATATTGTTGTATTGTTACAATGGCCGAAACTCCACGATTACCGGAACGTCGTCTTCCGTCTTTTTCTGACCAGGATTCTCGCCCATATAGTTCAAAAGGTTCAAAAAAGAAAGTATCGGCGAGTCCTCAAGTGGGAGTTAGGTGGCAATTTGGTTCTAAAGGGGCTACTCCCGCCCCTTCCTCTTCTGATGATTTAAATATGGTGGGACCCCTTGGGGAAATTCTCCATCATCAATTATGGAGAAACCCATTTATAAGGGGTACTCTTTACCGGTTACGGATGTCTCGATATGGAGCCTGCTTGGCTTTTGTTGCAGGTGATTTTTTTATTCTATTTTTTCTATTTTACTTTTTTGTTGTTTTTTTGTGTTTATAGTTGCTCCATTTGTTTTTTCCTGTACTTTGTTTCCTTCTCTATTTATACATCACTCTCTCTCCTCTCTCCCCTCCACGTTTTCTCATTTCAAATCAGACTCATATTTTCTGCCGCGGTACCACTCGTATGAACTTAAATGTTAAACTTAACTTTTAACTTTTAACTTTATTAGGGTTTGAGCCAGTTAGTTTAGTTTAGTATTGTTGTTGCGATAAGTTCAAACCCGGCAATATTACATGGAAATGCTCAAATGTCGAAATAATCCACAATTATCAGTCTTATGAAGGAACCAATCCCGGTACCTCCATGTGAATAGTGACAGTCTAATTTAGTATACAATAGAATAGTTCATTATCAATAAAATTGCATGGATCCAGGTTCAAATTCTGTAAAACTCGTGATTCGTAGTTCAACGTGTAGAATGCGATTAAATAATTTTTGAAAACTGCCGTTGAGTTGAACAGTTTGGGTACTGGTATATTTTCTTTGTCTCTCTCCCTTCACATTTTCAAACCGTTTTTACCCGTTTTTTCTTCAATCATCCACAAACATGGTTGTCTCAAGGCTCATTTCTTACTGGGTCATGGCTTTTATCTTTTCTACGTTGTTTTGGATGAATAAAAAATGGATAACCGGAAACGGAAAACGGAAAACGGAAAATCAGCCCTTGCTACATTGAACGGAGTTTGCACGGTACTGTTTCTAGAGGCAGTTTTTGGTTCAGGAATGACCGGACCTGGTTCTCTGAACCACGACTTGGGCACTAGGCAGCTGCTATTGTGAGACTTCTCTCCCCCCCCCTCTCTCTCTCTCTCTCTCTCTCTCTCTCTCTCTCTCTCTCTGGCTTTCTATAGGTATTCTCTCTCTTTGTCTAGGTCACTCCCTCTCTGTCTCTATCTGTTACTCTTTTTCTGTCCCATTCCCGAGCTGTGTGTCTCTCTCTGGTCTCAGTCTTTTGCTTTTATTATCTTTCCACTCTTCCTCTCGCCTTTTCTCTCTCACACTCTCTCTCACACTCTCTCTCTATCCCTCTCCTGCTTTTTCACAGACTTTTGAGAATTTTGTGAATTAAAGAACTGAAATTACACCTAATAGAAGTGGGAAAAGACTGAATTCCTTGAGAAATTGACTACCTGTTTTCAACAGTTTTTTTTGTACTTTTATGGATTAATATTTTTTTACGATTCGTGAAAGGGTTCTATAGGTCGTTGTAAGTCCTTCTGTGAGTTTTTGCGGATCTTCTATCAGAACCTAGTGAGGGCTTCTTTTTCGGCTCAGTTTTATGAAGCATTTTTCGAGTTGTTTGTTATAGCTCCCTTCCCCTTTCCCCCCTCCCTCCCTCCTCCCCTCCTCTCTTTTTTTTTCCAGAGGAGCTTCTGCCATTCGAGGGTGGGGCTCGCATACCCAAACAGAAAGGAGTTTACCCAGATTTATCCCGACTCCAAAAGACAAAAGATGGTCTGTCTCAAATTTTTTTACTCCGGTAAAAAATGCCCAGTTGAAATTTGCAAAAATGTTGGCGAAATCTTCGGATACTAAATGGGCTTTACCGACTGTAAAAAGTACAAAATGGGGTTTAAGTAAAAGTAGTCAACCATTGGTCATTCCAGATCCTCCGGGAAAAAAAATGCCGTTGAAAATTCCGGATTCTCTTCAACATCCCAATCTAAATGTGGTACCAAATAAATCGATTGTGTTGGATACGACAATAACGGATGCAAAACGGGTAAGAGGAAGTTCGCAGGAAAACCTAAAAAAGGACTCGGTTTCACTGAAGTGGGTTCCTTCGAACGACGAATATCGCCAAGAACTAAAATCGAAGTGGATCATCAAAAAAATTTCTTCGGAACCGGGAGTTTTTCTTCTCCAACAAAAATCGGATTTTTCGTGCGCTCTTTTGTTACAGGATGTTTGTTACGTTTTCACGAAAGGAAAATCGGATTTACATTTTCCGAATGCAGGAGTTTGGTTTGCAAACGATTTACCGAAAAAATTAAACGAAGCCGTCGATCTTGGGGCGTCTTTTAAATTGAGTTTAAGTCCTTCTCAAATTTCTGAATCCCCGGGTTTACAAAGAGATTTATCAAAAATCGATCTTTCTCAAGATGTATGTAGATCGTTTTCCGGTCCGTTTTCTGTTTCCACGGGGGACAGTCGAGATTTGTCTTACATGGAACAACAAGGAACCGGGACCACTGGAAAATTTATCAGTAGAGCAGATTTGGTACGGTACATAGAAAATAGTACAACAAAAGAGCAATATTTTAAGAATTCAAATGTAAAACCGATAAATGTGGGAGTTATTCCGAGGGGAGGAGATAGTTCCGAAACTCAATTTGGATTGGAACTAGTCCCATTTACTGAAACCGCGAGACATCTTTTAACCGAAAAAAAAGTGATTGACAAAAAGGGGTCTCCGGAAAGGATAAAAAGGGGTCCGGAAGATATGACGGTTTTTTTTCCGAGAGATAGATCAGTCGAATCTCATTGGACTTCAGGAATGAGCCGATTAATTTTGGGAACACAAACGGGGATTAAAGGGGGAAAAGTTCAAGCTAAACCTGTTTGTTTTCATAATGTCGCGTTTGTTTTGAATTCTCGACATTTAAATCAAACCGCCGATCTTCTTCGCAAGAGAGGATATCGGGCAGTTTCGAAAGTTTTGTTGAAAAAAAAAGGAAATTCGAAAGGTAAACCGGATATAAACCGTTTCGAGGATTTGGCCCTTCCGGAATTCGATGATGCTCCTCTTTTGGGAGTGGGAGGAGGAGCAGAGGGAGAAGGGGAGGGAGAAGCGAATCAAGTTACGCTTTACGACGGAAATCAAAGTATAGAGAATTTGAAAGAATTATCGAAAGGAATTCAAAGTATGTTTCCGAATATGGAAGTCAATACGGCCCAATTTTCAAAAATGGGGCTTGCGGAGCAAATCAGGACCATGCAGGTGAGATTTTAGGGGGGGAGAGGGAGAGTTGGAGAGGGGGAGAAGAGGGTGGGGAGGGGAGGGGGGGGGGTGGGATTGGAGGGAGGAGAGGGGAGGGGGGGATGGGATGGTGGAGAGGGGAGGGGAGGGGGGGATTGGAGGGAGGAGAGGGGAGAGAGGCGGGAGTGAGAGGGGAAAGGAGGAGGTGGAGGGGAGGAGGGGGAGGGGTGGAAGGATGCGATAGAGAGCCAGAGGAGAGGGAGTGGAGAGGGAGGAGAGAAGGGAGGGGGGGGGGGAGGGGAACCGGAGAGGGAGGTGAGAGAGGAAAGTTTAAATATGAGATGAGAAATGTCTGAATTTACAGAATGGCTATTTATCTATGGTACTGATTTCGATATTTGAAAAAGAGCTTTAACTTAGAAAAACAAATCAAGAAAGCAAAGCTGAAAAATTGCCACCAAACGGTTTACTAGAAGATGAAAAGAGTTTACTAAAAGATGAAAAAAGTTACTAAAAGATGAAAAAAGTTACTAAAAGATGAAAAAAGTTTTACTAAAAGATGAAAAAAGTTTACTAAAAAGGTGAAATAACAGTGAAAGCAAGGCTTCTCTTTTGGTCCTTTTTGAAGCAATCCCACCCTATGGGACGTTTCATTTTTTTTTTTCCAAATGACAGACAAAGTTTCAGTTTTTTTTTTTTTCTTTCGAATGTTTCATCAATGAATGAGAGTTTCTTTTTGGGATACCTGAATGTTCTATATTTTTCTGGTTCTGAGTATTGCATAGTTGGTAAACAGTCTGTAGATTTTTCAAGATTTTCGTTTTAGTTATTCCCATTTTTTTGTCCTTCATCCATCGATTCCTTTCTAAAGAAAACTTCTTTTGTTTCTCGCTCCTTTCAGCCCCTTTTTATCTCTCCCTCCATCCCCTCCCCCCCCCTCTTTCGTCCTTTCTCCCCTTTTCTTCCCCTCTTCTCCCCCCCCCCGTCCCCCTCTCTTCTTCCCATCTCCCGCCCTTTTCCTCCCCGCGTTCCTTTCCGTTCCCCTTTCCCTTGATCTTCCTCCCCTCTGTTTTCGATTTTTTTTCCCCCTTTCCCATTATCCCCTTTTCCCTTTTCCCCCTTTTCCCTTTTTTTCCCTTTTCTCCTTTTCTCCTTTTCTCCTTTTCCCCTTTTCCCTTTTTCCCCCTTTTCCCCTTTTTCCCCTTTTCCCCTTTTTCCCCTTTTTCCCTTTTTTCCTCTTCCCCCTTTTTCCCACTTCCCCCTTTTTCCTCTTTTCTCCTTTTCTCCTTTTTCTCCTTTTTCTCCTTTTTCTCTTCTCCTTTTCCCTCTTCTTCCCCATTTTCCCCATTTCCTCTTTTTTCCCATTCTTCTTTTATATCCCTCCTTCTCTCTTTTCCTTTGCCTCTTTTCCACTCCCTTTTTTCCACCCCCTCTTTTCCCCCATTTCTCACTTTTTTTTTACTCCTTTTTTATCTCCTTTTCCTTTCTTTTCCCAGAGAACGGCTCTCCTTGTGGCGATGTACAGTCCCCCGTTACGGAACATTGTCTTCATGCCACGTGGCAGTGTTGTAGTGGTCCTTTTTCCGTACAAATATTACAACAATGTGTACCAAAATATCGCACAAAAGTCGGGGATCCACTACTTTTCGTGGGAAAATATGCATTTAGGGCGATCTCATTATACGGACAATTGTATGATCGAAAAGGGATTCGCGAAGTTGACAAAATCGGCTTGTTTGAAACAAACGGGATGTGTGAATTGCGCGATAAATAAATCCGTTACAAGTGTAAAAGTAATGGAAGTAACCGAAGTTTTGGATTTGGCGAAACCGGTGGTCGAGAATTTGTTAGTCGAACAACAGAAGACGAAGAAAGGGAAGACGGCGTGAGAGGGAGAGAGCCGAAAGGAGTCGAAGAGAGAGCGAGAGGATGATACTGTGGGAAAAATACTGTGGGGTGATATTATTTTCTAAGAAATAAAGAGAGTCAGGGAAGAAAGAGGCGGCGGAATGTATTCGGAGGAATTTCTCGGAGGTTCGTTTGTGTTTTTTACTTTTTTCCCCATGAGTCTTTCTTTTATCTCTGAGCAAAACCTTTGCTAGGGAAGGCAACGATGTGACGTTTTTTTCGTTTTTTGTTGCCAAAATACGAATGTTTCCCGTTTCAAACAACGGAGGATAAAACGGAGATAGTAAACAGAAGCTGTAAAATGGAAACTTATCGAACGGAAACAGCTGTCGAAGAAGTACAAACAGAAAGAAGTAAAAACAATGAAAGACTATAGTGGGAAATCAAAACGGTTCGAGGGATGTTAACAGAACAAGGGGAAAACAAAGTTGTGAAACGGATTTTAAAAAGTGGGATGGAGAGTAGCACCACCCGGTGTTGTAGAGTGTTAGTTTAGAAAAAAAATGAGATGGAAGATTAGAGAGACAAGTTTCAGTTTTCTGCCGATTTTTAGAATAGTTTAATTTATCGCGAAGGGATTGGAGGGGAAAAAAAAAAAGCGGCATCGATTATTGTTTCGGATTAGGAGTTTTGTGAGTATCTGGTCACCGATTGGGAAAAGGACACACATTTTTCAGCTTTGAAAATTCACGCGGTTGAGAGTGCCACTTTTAATGCGGCCGATTGGTGATTTTTTTTCCATGTACTGATAGGAATGTCAGTGTTGTAGCTCCAACAATCTTTTCTTTAAGGAAGGTACAAATATGCATGATGGGTTTTTTTGTCATGATGGATTTTGGGAGATAATGGTGTTGCTGGGAATATTATGGTGTATGTTGGAGTTAGAGGGAGAGAGAGAGCGGATTCGCATTTATTGATTTGGGTTCATGTTTGGTTTTGAAATTATGACAATTTTTAAAAAGAACTGAATGAAAAAATGTGGCTGGAAACAGGTGGGTGATGTGCAGTTTTAAACAAACTATAGGCAGCTCTAAAAAAATTTACATTCCTATACTAAAAAACTATACAAAAATACTTATCTTTTAAGTTACATCGTTTATATTTCTGAATTGTGGATCGTCTAAGCCATGTTTAAACGTTTGAACTTCTCAGTAGTTTAACCTGGTGATGACAGCACCTTATTAGAGAAATCGCCATGAGCTACTGGTGAATGAAATCGTATGATAAAAATACATTGCGGTTTTGTACGTTTCAAGTATCGTATTACACATTTGTATGTCCAAATATTGCAACCGCTTATCGTTTTTAGTGCTAATTGCACTAAATTGGTCGCGATTTTTTTTGGCCAAAAATCACAAAGTAGAGTCAACAACATTATTTAAGGAGGTGGACTACAATCTGGCCACGTCTCCTTGTAGTAAATTAGCATTATTAATTCTAATTTTGCACTAACATTAATAATCTTTAACACTAATAACGATGAGCGGTGTAGTTTATCATATTCGTTCTAGTTTGAATTCGTTCGTCTTCAATCAACAATTGGACTTAGTCTTGTGCTAAGTTGTAAACAAAATGACAGAAACCCTCTGACAAGCTTCAAAACAGAAGCAAAGCAAGATGTTGTCAAAAATGGTTTTACAATGATTGACAAGTGTCAACGAGGCATTTCAGTGGCCACTTGAACCAACGAATCAAACAGTGCGATGGACTTTTCGGAGGAAAGGTCTTATGTAAAAGCTCGTACACCATTCTTGAGGGTCCCATACAAAAAGATAAACAAAAAGATAAGCTCATTGGACTAACGCGTTGGCAATCGTATCTCGATTGAGATTGAAAGTTTCAAGATGGTGCATGGCTTGGATTTCCACCTTGTATCCGATGCATGTGAAAGGGGAGGGCCCGGGCCGCGTTAGAGAGGCTCCCAGAGATGGGATGTGGACGTCAAAAGGGGAGCTTGACGTTGGGGGGGATGGTAAAGGCAAACACTCTAATTGTATGCTCTTCTTAGAGAGATTCTCAACCCCACCTTGAAATTGTTGACATTGCGGAGTTAGCACTAAGACCTAGAGCGGAAACAAAAGAATAAGGCACTATATTGCCTTCTTAGTGATGTAGTCCGGTCCAAGAATGAGTTTGAACCCTACTTCATCTTGAACAATCTTCCAAAGATGATGGGGACCCCAAGTGATAGCACCTCAACTTTCCTATTCAAATTTGAATCACTATGAAAGGGATGTTGGCGAGTAAAGGGATTGGGCATAAGACCCCCGTCTTTTAAAGTAGAAACGGGCGAAACTGGCTTTCTCGGGGACGTCTTGAGGCGTCTGGACAGTCCGACGGCAATAACTTAAGGGTGTGACGCAACCCAAACAAGGTACTCACAATGTAGATACACAAGAAGAATGGTTCAAGGCCGGTTAGTACTGAAGAGAGGGGCTATTGAAAGGTGGTAGGGTGAAATACATGGGCGTGGGGAATAAAACTAATGGGAAGGCAAATGGCAAGATCCTGGATTCCGTCAAAATCACAGATTACGTCAAAATTGGTTGAAATGCAAAGGAGTTGTTGTGCACACATCTTAGGTTTAGTGAGGACACATTGAAATTGACAATTAGTACAGATTATGCGTTGTGATGTACTTCGCGCGTTTTTAATTGGGTCATCCTGCTAAGTGGATTGTGGAATCGTACGAAAATATTGTTTTCCCGACGGGTTCGAAAGTCTGCGGGACAAATAACGCATAGTATTGAGCGGCGTTCGTTAGCAAAAAAACTTAACAGACCTGCGAGCACTTTGTCGTTTCAACCAAAAGTTAGGGTACTTTCGCATGTGCTAAAGTTACTGTTATCTTCTGTCGTTTTCCTCCATAACTTATAAAAAAACGAGAAAATCCGCAGCCGTACCAAAAAATTGAAATTACCAACGTACAAGTTGTGTTACCTTTAAACTTTATATGTACTGCAGTTTGTAGTCTAGCGCGATGCAATTTGTCATCTAGCGCATTTCGACCCGCTTTCGCGTCCTTCTAGCTCCATGTTCAAACTTAGCATAAAATCACCTCGCGAGGTGATTATAAATGAAGTTCCATGAGGTAAGCGAATAGGCAGATGCTGTCGCACGTGTCGGAAGTTTTTTACAGTACCAAAAAAAAAAGCACACTGCACGTTTCCAGCCTGTGCGTACTGTTTTCTGTGCGTTGATTTCCGTACAGGGGTTGTCGTAAGCCCCCGCTCTCAAACACACGTGTCTTTACACATGCGGCGTAGGAAAAACATTGGACACCTGTCGGCAAGTGGGAAGACGAAAAACGAAACCGCATTTCTGTGCGACAACGAAAGGTATTTTCGGGTTTCGACGCGTCGACAATGTGGCGTACGGACATTACGAAGTCACAATAATTGTACAGCATGCGGAGAGATGCCTCAAATTGAAGCTGAGTGGAAGTTTCGCCTCATTTTGTGTACTACTTCATTTGTCACATTGTTTCGTACACGTATACGTAAATCACTTTTTTAAGTAACAAGTTATTTGCGTTTACATCCGAAATGCTGAATGTTGTACGGAGAATCTTCGCTAAAAAACAAATTAACAAGACTAAGTTTCGGTTACATGCCAATGTACCCTACAACCGATAAATTTTGCTTATTTAAACCATTGTTAGTTTATTACATACGACAAGCTTTACAGAGAGATGTCAGTTACAGTAGACATTTGCGCTAAAGAAAGAATTTACCACGCAATCAAGCAGGCTTTGGCGTGTTTTCAAAACCGCGAGCCGTCTGTTTCGCGTGTATGCAATACATTGACACCCTAGCGCGCGCGATTTCCTTCCTGACAAAAATACGGAGTTCACTTCTCGGTTCTTTTGGGGTAGGGACCTGTGGGCCTATACGAAGGGAAATTAAGAAGAAAGTGTTAAAATAAGTAGTTTTTGTATTTTCTAGGTCTAAATTAATTAGCGGAAAACATATAAAGAAAATGTAGGCAGCCTGCCTCCATCTCTTCTCTCTTACCCCCATACTTGTTGTAGTCACTGAAGGAGAGAGAGAGAGCAATGGAGCCATGGCTGCCTCAGCTCCATAGGAAGGACTAAAGAGTGACTTTAAGTCACTCTCAACAAAAGGTTGATTCCGGCGGGACTCAAACCCCTGACCGGCATAGCGCGGCGTAGCTGTTAGCTCTAACCAGTCTGTCGTAGAAGTCCGTTAGGAGATATAGGGTTTCATATATATTTAAACTATTGTGTAATGCAGAAATCATTTGACTGAAACTCTTTACGACACGCATAGATACAGTTTTACGAATTGCGAAGTACTGTACTAAATTGAAACGGATATTGCGCATTTTGTTTCGACAGCGAAACAAATATTTCGCAAGTATTTATTACGGCTCGGATTTCATTTCGCGTCAAATCTAACAGCGCACATCATCGCCGAAATCCCGGAATGGTCACTTTGGCATTTAGTGACGTGGCATGACCTGGCGCCACGTGGAGAGATGACATTCGGTCGCGGGAATTCCGAGGAACGTACGGACGAGTGGAAAATAGACACGCGTCCACCTAATGGCCTTGTCGTACAGAGGCCGTACAGAAAGTACATCGTCAGTAGTACTTTCTGGTACTACACAGTGTTTTGATTGGTTCGTACGGGCAGTAGATAGGGGTTGTGAGAGAGAACTAGGAAAAAATAGGACTTAGGAAAAATCAGGTAGGTTGCCCTCTCACTCTTTGAGAGTTTGTATAAATTGGCATCTTTGCCACCCTATAACTTATCGGCTGGTTGGCCGTTTTCAGTGATTATTTTTGCTACGGACTCAGGGGAGTCCAAGCTGCACAGGGGTGCAGTCAAATTGTCAGTTTGCCTTTTTGGGCAGCAGTGGTTGTGACTTGAAGTGGGTTAGTTAAATACTATCTAGAGGCTTCCTGAATTTTGTAGTCCAATGGAGAACACAGAATTGCAGGTTATGGGCCCACCCTCTAGGGTACCCACCTTCAATGGATCTAGGTTCATCTATTGGGAAGCCATGATGATGGGAGCTTTGTGTGAAAAACGATACTGCGGTATCGTCAGTGGACAAGTGAAACGTCCACCTTCGGGAACTCCACCAGGATTTGGAGGAGTAAGGTTTCATGTAGCAACGGCTACCTCAGCGGAGGAGGCAGATGATCGGGACAGCAGTGTGTCCGAAAAAGGGAAAGGGAAGGAGACACCCCTTACTTTTATTGCCACAGTACCGGGAGCGGCGACTGTAAGACCACGGAGAACGATACTCAAATGTGGGAGGATGTAAACATGGCTGCCAAGAACTTCATTCTCAGGCATCTCACTCAAGCTTTGGCCACTCCTCATCTTCACATTTACAAGGCCGAGGAATTGTGGGTGAGTTTGGTGGAGATTTATAGAGCTGGAACTATTCAGGATTTAGTGAGGACACATTGAAATTGACAATTAGTACAGATTATGCGTTGTGATGTACTTCGCGCGTTTTTAATTGGGTCATCCTGCTTAGTGGATTGTGGAATCGTACGAAAAAATTGTTTTCCCGACGGGTTCGAAAGTCTGCGGGACAAATAACGCATAGTATTGAGCGGCGTTCGTTAGCAAAAAAACTTAACAGACCTGCGAGCACTTTGTCGTTTCAACCAAAAGTTAGGGTACTTTCGCATGTGCTAAAGTTACTGTTATTTTCTATCGTTTTCCTCCATAACTTATAAAAAAACGAGAAAATCCGCAGCCGTACCAAAAAATTGAAATTAACACCGTACAAGTTGCGTTACCTTGAAACTTTATATGTACACTAGTTTGTCGTCTAGCGCGATGCAATTTGTCGTTTACCGCATTTCAACCCATTTTCGCGTCCTTCCAGCACATGTTCAAATTTTACATCAAATCACCTCGTGGGGTGATTTTCAATATAGTCCAATAAAGTGAGCGAATAGGTAGATTCTGTCGCACTTGTCAGAAGTTTTTTCAATTTTTGTGCGCGGAGGTACCAAAAAAAAACACACTGCACGTTTCTAGCATGTGCGCAATGTTTTCCGTGCGCCGATTTCCGTACATGGATTGTCGTAAGCCCCCTCTCAAAAACACACGTGTCTTCACACATACGGCGTAGGAAAATCATTGGGCACCTGTCGGCAAGTGGGAAGACGAAAAACCAAGCCGCATTTATGTGTGACAGCGAAAGGTTTTTTTAGGGTTTCGACACGTCGACAATATAACGTACGGACATTACGAAGTCACAAAAACTGTACAGCGTGCGGAGAGATGCCTCAAATTGAAGCCGAGTGGAAGTTTCGCCTCATTTTTGTACTACTTCATTTGTCACATTGTTTCGTACACGTATACGTAAATCACTTTTTTAAGTAACAAGTTATTTGCGTTTACATCCGAAATGCTGAATGTTGTACGGAGAATCTTCGCTAAAAAACAAATTAACAAGACTAAGTTTCGGTTACATGCCAAAGTACCCTACAACCGATAAATTTTGCTTATTTAAACCATTGTTAGTTTATTACATACGACAAGCTTTACAGAGAGCTGTCGGTTACAGTGGACATTTGCGCTAAAGAAAGAATTTACCACGCAATCAAGCAGGCTTTGGCGTGTTTTCAAAACCGCGAGCTGTCCGTTTCGCGTGTATGCAATACATTGACGCCCTAGCGCGCGCGATTTCCTTCCTGACAAAAATACGGAGTTCACTTCTCGGTTCTTTTGGGTAGGGACCTGTGGGCCTATACGAAGGGAAATTAAGAAGAAAGAATGACAATGGAAATAGAGGGGATGTAGCGCATCAAGACAAAATGTCGGTTTGATCCCTACATGTAGTGTTGGGTATTGAGGACCATTTGACGATATTCTATATGTATCAAATTTCAGGTACCCGATAATCGATAAATTGCTTCGATATATTGAAAAGCTAAACATCGCAATAAATCGCCGATATATTACCGATATATCGCCGATATATCGAGGCTTTTTAAAAAAAAAAATGTAACTATTCTTGCTACATATTTTTTGATGAATTTTCCAACTCGAGTGTTTCCATATCCGAAAGCAGTTTAGTGTCATTATCCTCTTCACCTCCCATGCTGCCTCCCATCCCTTGGGAATCCATGGATAAAACTAAAAATTTAACCTTTCTATAATACTAGTCGCTTGAAATGGATAAGCATTAATGGCTAACAATATGCCTATGGAGAAAGCCTAAAACGAACAGTCTGCAATTCTTTTTTTTTTCAGATCATACTTTGACTAAATAAGTGTTAACTTTTTGTATGTGAAGTTCTCTACGTACTAAACAAGTAATTATATGAATTACATAATTAGTATTTTTTTGTCGGTTACATTTTGCGGCGTCTACCTTTTAAGTCATGGAAGGAAAATCACGGCATACGTGGCGTAGCACACAATTTGTCTTTTTCGCTAATATAACATATTATATAAAATAGTAAGTTGAAAAAAAATTTATATATATCGCGATATATATATCGCGATAATTTATGTTGGTCCCGATATGATATATTGAGGAGCCTGCTCGATCAATATTCGATATATCGAATATCGAAATTATCGCGATATGAATTTACCCGATATCCAACACTAGTAGGTACACTTAAATGTGTACACGCAGTTGTTTTTTAGTTGTAGATGACCGTTCAAATAGAAATACACATTTTTATTCTCAGTTGTCACTCATAACGAACGATATCAAAAACACTTTTCTATTCTCGGTTACCACTCATTTCGAACGATATCATTGGCAAAACACCCTAATTGAAACTATACAAAAAAAAAGTATACCGAGAATAGCTATAACTTTAAAAAACACTAAGGGCACTTTCCCATGTGTTAAAGTTACGGTTATATTTTGTCGTTTTCCTCCATACCCTAGCCCTCAACGAGAAAATCCGCAGATGTACCAAAAAAACGAAATTATCACGGTACAATTTGCGTTACCTTGAAAATTTAAATGTACTACAGTTTGTCGTCTAGCACGCTGCAGTTTGTCGTCTAGCTCGTTTCAACCCACTTTCGCGTCTTTCCATCTCATCTTCAAACTTTGTATAAAATCATATCGCGATGTTATTCTAAATAAAGTTCCATGATGTGTGTGAATAGGCATATGATGTCGGACGCGTCAGAGGTTTTTTACATTTTTTGTGCGTGAAGTACCAAAAAAAAACCCATTGCACGTTTCTAGCTTGTGCGTGACTTTTTTCCGTGCACTTTTTTTCTTACAGGGGTTGTGGAGGGGTCTCGACCACCGGACGCCATTTCGCAAAAGCAAAGTCAATGAAAGCGCCACTCTCTCTCTCCCTCTCCCACTACCGCGTTTACCTCACGATTATAGCAATGAAAAACGTCAATAATGGTATCAAATGAAAGATATCTAAAAACAATTTTTTTTTACTATCTTTGGGCGTATTTTGATGGCAAGTAGAGTGAGAAAGGACAAAAAAACACAATCGGGAAACCATGGTGGGAAGTTTTAGAATTTGTGACGTCGGCGCTGTCATATTGAGCGTGACGTCAAAATGTCACAAACCGTAAACATCTACAATGTCACAAGTAACTAGACGCCTACAACGGTCGCTATTTTGTAAACGTCATCAATTGTCACGAGTTTTGTAGTCTTCCACAACCCTCACAAGTTACACCCACGTCTAAATGCGTCATTTTTTAAAGTAACAAGTTAATTTCCTTACATTATAATGCTATGAAAGTAGTACAGATAATCTTCGCTAAAAAACAAAGTTATAAGACTAAGTTATGGCTACATGGGAAAGTGACCTAATTCAACGTTTTGAATTATGACCCCCTGATCTTAAAATAGAATAATAACACTTTGCGTGATATAGCTACAATTTAATTAATGTCAATTACACCACACTTTTAATCACTATTAGTGTTAAGGTACGGTCTTAGGTGACAAAGTAAGTGTTCCTTTTTGTCGTTTTTCTCAAAAACCTAGCGACGTATTGCCAGAGTTACAGCCGTACCAAGAAATTGCAAACATATAGAGTATAATTTGCATCATCTTCAAACTTATAATGTACCACAAGTTATCGTCTTGCATTTTTCGACCCACGTCGACGTCATCTTCAAACTTCATCTTAAAACACATCGGCGATGTGTTTTCAAATAAAGTAACATCGCTCCATAGATAGAAAAAGAGATTCCCACGTGTCAAAATATTAAAAAAAACAATACTATTTTAGACGACGATAAAATGTACATGGTTGTTTCTTCTTGTCTGTTTGCATCTTGTACATTTTTTTATGGGTCTTAAGGCTTCGATGTCATTTCACCGAAAGGTGAAAAATATATAGAGGCGCCATGCTCGCGCCTCTCTCACCTTGCTCACCGTGCCTCACCTTCACTTCAAAATTCACTACTTCTCGGCACGAGTGGAGGTAGGCACAACGTTGAGAGTGATCACACCTGCGCTAAGCAAATCACGCTGGGAAAAATCCAACAAACGCGCCCAAAAAGAACACGTTTTTTATTTTGCAGGGGCCTAAAGAATTATATGTTCAACCATGGTGACCGGACAAGAGAGGAGCACGCAAAAGCATATTGTTCAACCATGAACATTGTAGACTAAAAGGATGCAACTCTACCATGTCGCGCAAAGATATGTGAGGTACGAAAACGTTTTAGAAAATGCGATGTGTCTTGCGACGTACTAAAAAAGTTGTAAAAAATACGGTGCGTCATGAGAGATTGGAGACGTTGACAACCGTCACGGACATTGTCGACGTATACAATCGTCACAAACTTGAGTAACAATTTCATTGTTACGCATTGTTACCCTTGAAAACCGTGTATGAAAAATCTTCCATTCAATACAAAGTAAGTTCGCTAAGTTACAATTACAGGGGTCGTCCACTTATTCTACATCGTTGGCCTTAAATTTTGACCCTTGTGTAAACTATAAATAATAATAATGTGTTTTTCTTTATGATAAGATAGGTATCGTCTCATTAGTGTCACTTAAGTTGTTTTAAGAGATATTGTAATTTTTAAAATTGTGTAGCATACGGAATGTGTAAGTCCGTATATAGAATGCTCATTGTTTCGTGGGAAAAATAGAAAAAACATAGAAAACAAGAGATCATGAGTGGCGTTCACAATATAAAGCGCACTCAATATGTGATTCATAATCATAAAGACGATGGAAAATCGAGTGATCATTTCCTCACATCGACTCTGTAAACATGGACTATAGTGGCTACATGATGTGAATGTAGCTAAATTAGTGTAATGTGTGTTAATTGGCGTTTTGCTTTGTTAGGGTTTATAAAACTTGGAATAACTTTAATAACATTATTTGTTTCCTTACACTAATAATTTCTTTATAGTAATAGGGATTCGGGTGTAGTTCAGGAGGTATTTAAATAGTGCAATGTACTAAATGTGCCAGTACTTAATTGCTTGTTATTTTATAACAAAGTAAATAGAAATTGTGAGACAACCGTGTCGACACGAGAAAGTGGGTGGATAGTAATAAAGACTAAGGGCAAATAAAGAGAAAAAAATTGCGCGAGCTTGTTTTCACATGTTTAAACGTCGACTATGAGAACACATACTATAACACGCGATAATTGTACGGCTTACACCGTACATATGTATGGTTTACTCCGTTGCAATGAGCCGTTGTTTTAAGGTTATACAGAGCACGTATTAGATTGCCATAAGTGGCATGCAACGCTATATAGAGTAAGCAATATAATACATTATATTATAAAGTACTATTGTATAGCGTACTATATTTATTTTCACTTATCGCCGATAAGGGCTTTGTTGGTCTCGGAGCGATATATCGGTAGCCCTCACAGTTCGATACCCGATATCTAGCAGTATCGGTATTATTGCGATAAGTATTTTACCGATACACAACACTAATTATTAAATGCGAGACGCGAAACGTCGGACTCTCCTTTTTGACGAGTTTCACCCTAACAGAAGCCAGAGGTTGAAGGATTCTTCCCAATAGGAAGTATCCTGTGAAACGGATGAGCTGGTGAATACCTGGGATTGGATGCTTTTGTACCTATCTCGTGGATTTTACCGGACTGCTATATGCCCGTCGCCATCGGCAACTATTCAGTAGCAATATGTGTCGTTTACCTCCTGTCATGAACTGTCATAAATGAAGTAGACCGCCCATCGCAATTGGAGTTAGTGAATTATTAGCGTTAGCATTTTATTAGATTAACTAGGGCACATCGCATTTTATGACGTGGCTTATTGTGGGCCACCTACGTAAATTGCATTATCAACACTACACCGCCAATCGTTATTAGCGTTGTGTACGCTAATTCCGTCCCGCTTTTTTTATATTTTATTCTCAAATAGAATTATCCACACTATTTTAAAAAAACCCTAATTCTCAATTAGAATAGACGATTTCTTCGAAAATTTCCAAATTCCCAATTAGCGTAAACCACGCTAATTATTCGTATACGCTAAAAAAACTTACACGCTAATAACGATTGGCGGTGTACTGTAGTTTATGGATGTGGATCAAAAGTATCCTGCCTGAATTTTAGAATGATTACCACTAACATTGGTCGGTTAACTGTACTGATTCCACAAATCGGGGCTGTGAATTTAACGCATAATGACTACCCCTAGGCTGCTAGGCACCCTGGATTGACCTGGACAACAAACTTAAATTCTTACAGAGGGAAACTCCGCGGACGCTGGTACTACGATCAAGAACCGACAGTGACGTAACTCTAATCTACGGCTTTTCTCCGAGTTCAAGTCAAACATACTTTTAGGGGCTTGGAGCCCACCAAGGCCCAGTTTCGTGCCATTTATGACAGTTTTCCAATGACGTGTCGATTTATGCCTGTATGGCCGCAGGATTGCTATCTCACCGCGCATCGTTATTAGTGTCAACAACTCTAATTTGGGTTCTTAAAATCTTGTTTTTTTTCCACAATTAGTATACATGATTTTCTAAATTAAATTAACAACGCTATTTAAGGAAGTGGAGCATAATCTGCCACGTTTCTGGCACTAAATTATAATCAATAACACTATTTTTTTTTTACGCTATTTGAACTTTGACACTAATAACGATGCGCGGTGTAGCTATCTGGACTGTAAAAGTTTGGCCAATCACCAATTTTGGCGATAAATTGACCCGGAAAGTGACCTCACTGACCTGAGAGTCCCTAGCCATCTGACGTATAATGACACCCCTTCCGGACGCTGGTCCATTTTTCCAGGCAATCAAAACGCCTATTCCACTGGTATTGAAACCAACACAAGTTCATAACCAGTACATCACTATACATATCTGATATTGCTAATCAACAAATATTTGCTTGAATGAATACTGATTCCGTAATTAAGCGGTGCAACCGCAACCGAATTGGTTGTCTATTATTAGTTTTTTTCACAAACGAGAAGTCGTTGTGTCATATTTCATACGCGTGGGGAAAAGCTCGTACGCGTTTACCGTATTCCGTTTACCGTAGTCCGAGGCTGAATATACTTGACGTCCGCAGATTTCTCGTTTCCTTGTTCATCAGAGTTCCAAAATCCGATTTGTACTCCGTGGAATGCTCATATGGTGTCTTCTTGGTCAACATTCCGTGCATTAATAAAGTCTTAGACAAACACTTTCGTGAATGAAGCAATATACATATTAAGCGAGGCTTCTTGCTGGAGTTTACAGCTGAAGAACTCCATAGACATTTGTAAATACATTTTGTCCTCTTCTCTCTCTCTTCCTCTATTCCTTTCGTTCTCTTTCTTACAACTTTTTTTTACAGCTTAAGAACTCCGTAGACATTCGGATACACATTTTGTCCTCCTCTTTCTCTCTCTCCCTTTCTTCCTTTCGTTCTCGTTCTTACAACTTAGTAATCACTGTGTAGAAACAACAAACATTATATTTTTTTTTGAAAAGCTTACTAATCATCCTTACTATCTCTTTGTCATCCGTTACAAGCAACTGTACTGTTGACAATAGTTTCCTTGCAGATTGTTTTTACAACAATCCTGTCAATGAACTTACATCCGGGCTTTGCCTCCTCTCACAGAAGCCAGGAATCTAGCGAGTCTGACCTTTACAGGGACTCTCCAACCGCCATGGAAATGGCAAGGTCCACTTCTTCTGTTTCGGAACCAAGACATCAACATCAAAACAGTAATCCGTTTCATGAAGGAGATCACTCTCAGTCTTTTGGAAAACCTTATCCTGGTCCTCCTCCTCCTTTCCAAGTGATTGCAAGTCAAGGATATGGTCACCAGGACCATTTAAGTCCTGCTTGGTCACATCCACCTACAACTCAAACATACAATCCTCCTCCTCCACCAGAGAGTCCCGAGGCATTGACTAATAAGAATGCTCCAAAATTTCAGTGGATTTTTCCTACAATCGTATTGTCAACATGTATAATTATGTTTATTGTGGAGTTGATCGTCAACAACTGTCCGGATAGGGTAACCGGTGGAGACAAATGCGTGCTTTCTTTTTTAGGCCCATTGTCATTTCAACCATTGAAAGAAAATCCTCTCTTTGGACCATCAACACAAGCGTGAGTTCTCTTTTCTTAACATTATCCATTGTGCTGTAAGTAAGATTTCAATAAGATAATCTTGAGAAATGAAATGTCAAAGCATTGTGCACTCCTTTTGTTTTCCATGTTTAACCCATTTTATGCATAGTAACTTCGTTTGATTGGGAACTGCTGATAAATAGTTGAATTTTGGCAAATTATTCAAAACATTTCTTCTTTACGGTGGTTCTTGGTGTCTTTGTCAAGGTTTTTGTCATTTTCTTGCCTGATAGAGGAGGTTTTGCAGGGATTCCTAATCTTTCTCTTGATTCAGTAAAGAAAACCTTCTGATTATTTCAGTTGTTTTCTTCTCTAGTTGAGAACTGATTGTTTGGTCCTTTACAAGAGCAGCTTATTGTCCATCATCATACCGTAGATTTGGATGCAGTAATATTGTCTGGATTTAATTGTCCAAACATTTATTTTGAAATAAAATCTGTTTTTCACCAATTAAATTTGATGACTGTAGTCGGTGCCCCCTAACATTGCAATGTGCTGCTCCATTTTGCTTTAATCATTTGAAGCTCACTATAAGTGTGGTAGACAGTATATAAGTGCTCGTGTTTCTTTAATAGCTTCTCCTAACATTGTGGCTGCTTTTACTTGCTTGTAACAGGTTGCTCAATACCGGAGCTTTGGATTCGGATAAAGTGGTGAATCATGGACAAGGATGGAGGTTATTCACTTGCATGTGGCTTCATGCCGGAGTTATTCACCTATTGTCGAACATGCTCGCTTTTTGGTGGATTGGCCTCCCTCTCCAGCGTGATTTTGGTACATGTAAGGACTACTCTACTACCTACCCCTAAGAGCATACTTTATGGGCATTGAAACTCTCTTTCTCTTCCTCCTTACCCTCGCCCTCTCCCTCGCCCTTTCCCTCGCCCTTTCCCTCGCCCTTTCCCTCGCCCTCTCCCTCGCCCTCTCCCTCTCCCTCTCCCTCTCCCTCTCCCTCTCCCTCTCTTAAGGATTTAAGTATTTACATGATACCGAGGTGTATATGTGAGGAGTGGGAGGCAGTTTACTTCAGAAAGGAATCGAGGTAGACTTAGGACAGGGTGTAGTGGGGAAGGCTCGAGTGTATTAGAGGAAGTTGAAAACGGGAGAGAAATATAAATACAGTGAGGAGGACATTGAATGGCAAAAGGGAGTGGAAATATGTGATAGACGAGGAAGAAAGCTTAATGCTGCATAGATTTGGGAAAATTCGTAAAGAGAGTGGAAAGGAAAAAGGTTTCAGACTGGGAGAGATAAGATAGTGTTAATTGAAGTTCTGTGGGGCATTCAAGGGTAGTTAATGTTACTGACGTTCAGAAGGTTGAGAGGATGTGACGAATGAATAGGAGAGGGCAGGAGTGGGTCCATTTGTGAAAATTGCGGGACATTTAAGATAGCAATATACTGGTCAAGTACTTCAAAGTTTTGTTTGAAAGCCTTGCCATTTGGAAGGCATATATCGGATCCAGATCAAAATTCCCAGAGTGTATCTTTCCAACATTTTTTTTGTCCAGTCTTCACCTATTTTGTGTTATAAGAAATTTAAGACAGCATCGTTCAGGATGTCGCTGAAAAAGTATTCAGTGTATTTGTGTAATTTTGCTTCAGTATGTCCCGTGGTTTATAACTCAAGATTTTTTTGGTTGTGTCTTGCAGTAAAAATTGCAGTTATTTATCTTTTATCCGGCTTTGGGGGAAGCCTGATGTCCGCCCTATTTTTGGTCAATGCGATCTCTGTCGGAGCGTCTGGTGCAGTTTTTGGTCTTTTGGGGGCAACCCTAGCTGACCTTTTAATCAACTGGGGAAGATATACGAGTAGAGTGAGTAACAATCACGATGTCCTTGCCCATTCAAACTTCAGCCTTTTCTAACTTGAGACCCTCCACTTTTGAGGTTTTTCTGCCTTAAAATTTCTAACCCTGTGCTTTTTCTATTCTGAACTCCTGATGTCTTGAAACTTTTTGACTGAATACTGTTTCTATTTTAAAGCCATAATTATTTGGTGAGTTTTCAGTGTGTACAAATTGTTCTTAAGCTTTGAACGTAGGAAAAGCAGCAGTGAACTTAGTAAAATAATGTTCTGGCAAAGTCTTAGGTTGTTACATTTCAATGATTTAGTCACTTCACAAGGATGATCCTCTTTTATCATGTATACACATCTCAAATATATTTAAACTACATGGCAGAATGTTCTCATCTTTTTTTTTTCTGCGTATCTACCTTTCCTTTTTTGCTCCTTATCAAATTTTTGTAAAAGGCTCTCTATGCAAACAACTTTGGCTGTTTTGGCAATTTTTCCTCTATTTCTTAACTTCTTTTAGCATCTGAACTCACTTTATCGATGATCCGGTGATTGTCAGGTTGCAGCCCTATGTTCCTTATTCCTCATTATTGCAGTCAACCTTGTTCTCGGTCTTATGCCTTATGTCGACAATTTTGCCCACATTGGAGGTTTTGTGTCGGGCTTTTTACTCGGTTTACTCCTTCTTGTCCATCCTAAACTGGAATGGGAACAACTTCGGGACAATCCTGTGGGATATTCTATCGGTGGACGAGGGAAGAAGTTTTCAAAATGTCAAACTTTTACAAGAATAATAGTTGCAGTTATTCTGGTCGCAGGGTGAGGCTCATTTTGATTTACTTTGGGGGGTGGAGGAGATGGGGTGTTCACAAATAAAAAGTATACTATTTCAAGGTCAAAGACAGGGAAGGTTTTTTGTGAGTATTCGGAATATTTTTGGCGATTGTTTTTGGAACGGTTACTTCTACAGTGATTTACAAGCAAAAACTTTGTCAACCGGTTGATTAAAACTTTCCATGGAAAACCTGGTAAACTAATTAACACTTTCTTGTGGTTTTTCAGATATCTTGCGGCTATCATTTCTTTATTTACGGGAGTTGATGCCAATAAAGGCTGCGATTGGTGCCACTACCTCTCCTGTGTTGAGACATCGTGGTGGGACTGTACCGCCACTTCGACCTCGACACCTCTCACCTGTCAGGTGAGTTACTACCTTTTTCTTGTCTCTTTCAAGGTTTTCGAAGCTTGTTGACTTTCTATTTGTTATCGACGACCTTCTTATCAGTTGTCATCCTCTTTCCATAATCTTTTTAGGATGTCAAATCCTAATTGTGAATGCAGGTTTTAAGAAATTTCTAGCTAATTCGTTTTTGTCCGATTTCAATTCATGCATGTATTGATTTTTCTTTAATTCTGGCTTTTTGCAAAACAGAAATAAGAAATACTATTTCGTCTCTATAACCACGATGTTGCATGTTATTGAAAACCCTGTTTATATCCTTTGGGATTCACGCACTTGCCTGCTCGAGAATTGCCTATTTGGGTGTGATTTTATTCTCTCCAAATTATGATTCCTTTAGTGTGCAGGTTTTTTTTTAAATAAGAATCTGACCTTTGTTCCTTCAGCAAAGAAAAGTTTGCAATTTAGGAATGTTTTCACATGCAATTGTACACAAGTGAAAGTGAAAAGTGAGAGAAATTGAAAGTGAAAATGAAAATGTGACCTCAGAAGAATCACCAGAGAAGATTTAAAAAGCAGATTCTCTGATAGCGTCCGGCATCTCTCTGTATACACTTAAAGACAAGAGTCACTTCTGAATCAGATAAATATGATGGATGATTTTTTCCTTCAGTAGATAGTTGTTTCCCTCGATACAGCAATTTAGGAAATGGTAGTCGTATTTGTTCTCCATGATTTGTCCCGGTCTGACCAATGTTCTCTGTTGAACTTTTACGGAACTGCAGCTTGTGACAGCGGATGATGGATCTCGATCCATGGTTTGTCCTGATCTCACATCGCACGCTCTCTCTTCTACTGATGGTTCCACTACGGACGAACTATCGGCTCTTTGTACGCAGTTGTGTGGTTGATAAAACCATTTTAGGTCAAAACCTTAAGCTGAAAATCCTTAGGTGAAAAGCCTTTGAAGTATGACATAAAGTAAAGTATGGTTCCAGTTTTGAGGAACTATCAGCACATTGTACTAAATTGTATCGAGTAGAAAACCTTTAAGTGAATTTAATGGGCAACATAAAGTAGAGCTTTTACACAGTGTTATTTTACTGTCGTGTAAATGGCCAAAAATATCTATCAGTTCTTGATAGTTAAGCAGTTCCGTAACAAAACTCGCGAAAGTCCAAAAGTTTGCTCTACTTTGAGCTGTACAGCTTTAATTTTTTATCGGTAGAAATATTGTAGCCGTCATTTTAAGGACATTTAAATGTCCTTGAAAGAGTTCGAGACGCTAAACTATTTCGTTTCCAAGTTGATAGGAATCAATATTCAACAACAAATTGTGTTTTAATCACTTTTGGCAGTTGGCAAACTGTAAATAACTGCTGCAATATGATAATGCAAAGGTGACTTCATGGATCGAAGTGGATGAAGTGTTTATTTTTTGTTGTTTTTTTGTTGTTGTTATTGCTGTTGTTGTTGAAAATTTCTTCTTGTTGACAGGTTGTGACAAATTGAATTTTTGGAAGTTGATCACTTCGTGACACTCGATAAAAACCCTCGTCAAACTACTGCTAGTACCAGTAATTTGCAATTTTTGTAGTTAACTCCCAGTTGTTAAAAGAAATTGAATTCCAGGTACAGTTCTTTACCAAATGGAACTATTCGAGTACATTGGAACAAAAAAGGAATGGCAAATACGAAACTGATAATATGAACTTGGATCGAAGCAAACAAAAAGGGTAAACAAGTCAAGAGAAACCACCACACAAATAGGTGCAAGCCAACAAAATCACATCGAAAAGGCGTGTCAAAAACAAAAACTATCAACCCAGTTTCAACATAGCTAAAAAACTACACTGCTCATCGTTATTAGTGTTAATAACAAAAATCACAAAATAGAGTTAACAACATTGCGTGGACTACAATCTGCCCCGTCACTAAATTAGTGTTATTGATTCTAATTTCGCATTAACACTAATAAATATTTAACGCTAATAACGATGAACAGTGTACTAAAAGCAACCCCTTAAATTCCCTAGACTCGACGGAACATAATTCCTTTCCACGTTGACAAAAGCAGTTCCTTTATCCACAGCATCAATAGCAAATCCGAGGAAAGGTGGAAGCTTCCACTCGCTGCAAAGCCACGGCTCAACGCCTTTTGCGACGTGTGCACTCTTTTTGCGTGCACTCCTACACTTCTATAACTGATGCAGTGGTGATGTGATAAAAAGAACCACAAAAGTAGGAGAGCTCCCAAGGGCCCTCCTCTCAGAAGAACGGCGACCATAAGGAGAGAGGAACTCATGCAAAGGCAACTCGAGAAGGGGAGTGTGGGAAAGGGGGAAGAGGAGAGGGCAAAAGGAGGAGAAGGATGGAAAAACGTAGAGAAGAAAAGAGGGAGAGAGAGAGGGAAGGAGAGGGAGGGAAGGAGAGGGCAGGGAAGGAGAGGGAAATAAGAGTGGAGGAAGGTGGAGAGGGAGAGAGGGGGAGCGAGGGAGAAAGGGATGGAGGGAGAGGGCTAGAGGGAATGAGAGGGAGAGGGGTAGGGGGGCAAAAGATGGATGGAGAGGGAGGGAGAGAGAAAGGGAGAGTGGAAGAAAGGGAGAAGGGAGAAAGGGAAAGAGGGAGGGAGGGATAGGAAGAAGGGAAAAAAGGGAGGGAGAGAGTGGCGATCTATTCTTCTCTACTCCCACACTTCCTTCCTCCCCCTTCCCTCCCTCTTTCCTTACTCCCCTCCTCCCTCCCTCCCCCCATTTCCCCCTCCTCAGGATTTTATATTTTTTATAAATCTCTAGGCAAAAAGGTTTTAGGTTTAAGGGAGAAAAAATGAGAGAGATGGAGGGGGAAAGAGGGAGGGGTGAAGGGGAGAGCACAGGATAGTGACCAGCTCTTTCCCCTTCCTCATCCCTCTCTTTCCCTCCCTTCCTCCCTCCTGCCATCGTTCCCTCCCTCCCTCCATCCTTGCCTCCCCGCTCTCTCTCTCCTCCCCTCCCTCTTTCCCAACCCCGAAAAAATCCGCATTGGTGAATTGCGGGAGGGAGAGAGCAACTGACTCTCTCTCTTCCCCATCCCTCCCTCACTTCCTCCCTCCTTTCCTCTCTCTCTTCCACCCTCCTCCCTCCTCCCTTCTCCCCCACCCTCAAATTTAATGTTTAAACATTTAGGTTTAAGGCTGAGGTTTTGGGAAAGGAAAGGAGAGGGAGGGATGGGGGGGGGAGGCTCTCTGTCCCATCCCTAAAAAAATCCACATCGACGAACTGGAAAGAGAGAGAGGGAGGGAGAGAGCGATATGCTATGCCCTCCCTCCCTCCCTCTCTCTCTCTCTCCTTCCCTCTCTCCCTCCCTCCCTCTCTCTCTCCCTCCCTCCCTCGGCCGAATCGCCGATATGGAATCCTGCAACGCGACAGAAATAAACATTATTTGATTCGGTCCGTACAGATATTGCGGCAGGCGTACTACAACACGAGTACGGCTCGCTGGGGCGACCGTCCGAATAATTTGTCCTCTCCGCAGGACGCTGAAACGTGGCACCAGAGGTATAGGTCCGTACGCGTTAATGATCCCTAAGGTACAGTAGTACCGTACATTTCTGGCATTTCTATTCGAAGTTCGGATTCTCTATGCCGCGTGAATCCACCACGCGTCAATCATCCGTGACTTGGTCATTACATGAATGTTATGAAATAGTGTTGTGTATCGAGAGCCTCTCGCCGATAATTGATATATAGGTTTTTGGACATATCGAGTAATCGATATCTCAGTCCGGTATATCGATAAGGATAATATCGTGATAAGCCTTTGGCAGAGGTCGCAAAAGTCAAAATTTTACATAACCGAAACCGACCGATTTTTTTTTTTCAAAATCTGAGTAACCGACGCCTGACCGGGTTATGTCACGCTCCAAAATTGTTAACCGTTAACCGACCGGCGTTTACGAAAATAAAAGTTAACCGAAACTCGATTTCTTGCGACTAACCGTGCCCGCCCGTAACCGAAAAAAGTACAAAATTATCTAATGTACAACGTATGAATAAGCCAATAATTACGATTTGTCACGTTCCCTTAGATTTGCGAAATGAATAGTGTTTACTAACGTGTCAGATTTGCGACGCTTTGTCACGTTCCCTAAGATTTGCGAAATGAATAGTGTACTACACCGTGAATCGTTATTAGCCTTATGTACTCTATATCCGCACCCCAAAATTTTGACATTGACACCTTAAATAGAACAAATTACACTATTTAAAGACATGGACCATAATCTGCCACATCTCCTGGCACTAAATTTGAATGAATGACGCTATTTTTTCTTTACTCTAATAATTGCTATAGTCTAATAACGATTCGCGGTGTACCGTGTCAGATTTGCGACTCTTTGTCGCGTTCCCTAAGATTGCGAAATGAATAGAGTTATGGTATTTTCGCATGTAACCAAAACTTAGTCTTGCTACTTAGTTTTTTAGCGAAGATTCTCCGTACAGATTTCAGAGCATTCGGATGTAAACGCAAATAACTTGTCACTTAAAAAAGTGACTAACGTAGACGTGGGCGAAGAATTGTGACAGATGAAGTGGTACATAAAATGAGGCGAAACTTCCACTCGCCTTCAATTTGAGGCGTTTCTCCGTACGCTGTACAATTTTTGTGACTTCGTAATGTCCGTACGCCACATTGTCAACGTGTCAAAACTCTAAAATACCTTTCGCTGTCGCACAGAATTTGTGGTTTCGTTTATCGTCTTCCCACTTGCCGACATGTGGCCAATATTTTTCATACGCCATATGTGTGAAGACACGTGTTTTTGAGGGAGACGGCCCCTGTAAGGATCAGCGCACGCAAAACATTACGCACAGGCTGGAAACGAGCAGTGTGTTTTTTTTTGGTACTCCGCGCACAAAAATTGTAACAAACTTCAGACACGTGCGACAGTGTCTGCCTATTCGCTCACCTTATTGGACTTTATTTCAAATCACCCCGCGAGGTGATTTGATGTAAAGTTTGAACATGTGTTGAAATGACGCGAAAGTGGGTCGAAATGCGGTAAATGACAAATTTGTTCGCGCTAGACGACAAAATACTGTATGTATAAAGTTCTAGGGTAACGCAACTTGTTCGATGGTAATTTATATTTTTTGGTACGGCTGCGAATTTTCTCGTTTTTTTCTCAAGTTATGGAGGGAAACGACAGAAAATAACTCTAACTTTAGCACATGCGAAAATACCCTTTCTACCGTGCCAGGTTTGCGACGCTAATCATGATGTCACGTACTTCCACGATACCAAATAATACAAAGTACAATAATGTTGGATTGTATGGACAGTACAAAATTATCTTTTTTTTTTGTTTTTTGGTTGACCGACAGTAACTGACCGTTTTTTTTTTCTTGGTGAATCAACCGACCGCAGCTGCCCGGCCCTCAAAATTTGGCAACCGAATCCGTTCCGGATTCGGCGCGGGCGGTCGGTCACGGTTTCGATTGACCGTTTGCGACCTCTGGCCTTTGGGCAGAGGTCGCAAACAGTTAACCGAAACTGTAAACGACCACCCGCGTCGGATCCGGAACGGATTCGGTTACCAAATTTGTGGGGTCGAGCGGATTCAGGCGGGTGATTCACGAAAAAAAAAGGGTTACGGTTGAGTAAGCAAAAAACGAAAAATAATGAAGGTTTTGTACTGTCAATACTATCCAACATTATTTTACTTCGTACTCTTGGTATCGTGGAAGGTATATGGGAGATGTACCACTAATTTTGTACATATTCAGGTACGGGCGGGTACGGGTAGTCTCTAGAAATTGAGTTTCGGTTAACCTTTTTTTTCGTAAACGCGTTTCGGATAACGGTTAACAATTTTGGAGTGTGACTTAACCCGGTCGGGCGTTGGGTACTCAAATTTTGAAAAAAAAACCGGTCGGTTTCGGTTATCATTTTTTTTGACTTTTGCGACCTCTGCCATCGGGTTGATAACCATCGATGGATTTTCAATAATAAATCAAAAGCCCCCCTCCCCCACCGCGATACCTTCGTACTTTTTCCGTACTTTATTTTCGTTCTGTAGCTGTACTGACCCCCACCCCCTTTTTTCATTTTTTTTGAGGGCAATAAAAATGAGACGCAAAAATTTGTTTCCCACTTAAATTTCATTAAATTGTGACAACTGGCAAAATAGTTTCAGAAACGAGTCAAAGTGGTCAAAATGCTACGAAATTGACGCTGTAAACGTATGACTGCGCTATGTCGGTATCAAAAGATCGAAAATATTGTCAAAGTCGTTTGTCTTAGGGTGGACTTCCATTAGCGAAAAAGTGGGGTTTTTTACTGAAGGCCGTACCGTTTCGTACAGGTTCGTACATAAAATTATATTTTTTAACGGAAACAACATTACAGAAAATTGTCCAAGGTTGTAGGCGTAAACTAGGACCGTCGGATTCAATTGTACTTTTTATCCGTGAAGCCACGTCACTAACCCTACAGTTTGTTAGGACCGTGCACCGTGAGGACAGTTCTCGAATACATAACGTGTAAAAATAGGCCGCGTGGAAAAGGTAAAAAGAATCCACGATGAGCGCGTGCGTATGTGTGTACACGTCGCAAGGGCCATGTGCCTTCCGCCAGGGTGGCTGCGAATTCGCCGAAATTATCCCGTCACGCTCCCACCATCAAAGTTTGCCGCCGCCTTTTTGTCGTTGCGTTTTGAAATTTTGGATAGTACATTTAGCGCCCTCTGTACGAGTCATTAATTACCTTTGCTGGTAGAGATATTATCTCCGCTGGTACAGATGTTACCTTCGCTCGTACAGATATTGCGTTCTGACATTGCATTCGAAGATTCTTTCAAGATTTTGAGCATCGAATATTAACCTACGTGTTACCAACCAGAATGAGCCACGCAGGTTTACAGACGCGACCTAATGGAAGGCACGCCTTTCAATAAAAATTTCCGTACAATTACTGACGCCTAACGGAAGTCCACCCTTATTGTAAAAAATCCTCTTTCTTGGTTGCACATGGAACAGTAATGGCCGAAACCAAAGTCGTAAAGTACTACACATACGTTTCAAGCAGGAAACATCCCTTGACTGAAATGAAAGCGGCAACTGCATGTCAGTTGAGGGTCGCCCTTCAAATAGTAGATCACCGTAAGATTTGAAGTTAGAATGGCAGATACGACGTTTGGACGGTTCAGATATAACATCGGTCTACCATTGTCTTGGTTACTAAACCGTTTGATGCATAGTTCAAAAGTAGGTAACCTTACGCCCATACAATATGCCTATTGTACGCAAAACATACAATACGCCCTTAAGACCCATATTGTATTGGCTGCAAAATGAAATAAAATAGGAACAGGGTTGAGTTGCACATCGTTCGATAGAGAATTAAACGACATGTCTAAATTTAAAAAAAAAAATCGGACAAAAAAAATATTTCTGTGAGTTTTGAGGGAATTTTTATTTAAACCGTCAGATTTGGACGATCGGACGGTCGCTGATCAAAGTAGGCGATTTAAAAAGATCACATGAAAAGCCCATAACACAACTTACGAAAGGACAATCTGTCATATTAGCGTCTGCAATTTTGAGGGCCACACTAAATAAAGCCTCAAATTGACCAACCAGGCAGTATGGGACGATAAAAAAAAAAAAATACCACACTGCCAAAAAAATTACCAAAACCTACGGACCAACCCCGTTGGTGGCTGCAAAACAACTTTCCGAAAAAGCTATGAACTGTCCGTACTCTCTCTCGTCGCACTCTCACCGCTCTCCACCGCGCTCATTTTAACTCCATCGCAATTATTTCGAAATTTTGTTTGGTTGCCCGTCCGTGTTTTTTTTTTTTCCCGGTTTTTTTTCCCACGGAATGTCATCCTACGCCGTGTCAGTTCGCTAAAAAAATTCGTCCGGCGGCGTGCGCTGTACTTTGATCTTACGTCAGATTCGGACGTTCGTACAGGAGTGTGCACGATGCACACACATACAGTATGCCTACGTTGCGCGAGTTTTGTGCAAAGTTTTGTGCGCCTACCAAAGGCCTACCATAAAAAAGCCACTTTTGAACTATGGTTTGATTTACAATGCCGGCACAAATATCCACGTTGGCAAAAGCTATATAGAACACGTTTCAGCTGAAGCCAAAAGATATTTCCATCCGCGTCAGTATCCACTGTAAATTTGTAAAGATCCAAAAGATATTCACTTAAAATATCGGTGAGGACTGCTGGCATGTCTTTATCACAGATTATTCGTACACATTTTGAAACTTTCAAGTTTCAACCTTTGTTCGAAGCCCCCGAGGTCAATTCACACGTGTGTTTACTGCCCTTGTTGGCATTTTTAATTTGTTATCGTCACCTTTTCGGCTATTCCAGACCAATTTTTTTTGTATTAAACATATCGACCCAGCAACATGACGTGTCAGGCATTTACAGGTTTTCAGATGTCGGCTGTCACCGCCTTTGTAAAAACTAATGTTTGCTGCATTTTATCCAGACTTAGGATCTAGATAATGTATCCCTTATATTACGGACTGGTTAATGACCGTCCGATCATCTCTTTTCTGCCATTGGACTTTTCCAGCTAATCAGTACTTTGGCCTTTTGAAGACGCTTTTAGACAGCAACGCCTACAAAGGCACAAACTCCAAGAGTCAAATCTAGATCTTAAAAGCTCTTAAGACTATCTTTCAAGCTTACTTTCTTTCCTGACACCAATAGCAAACTTTTGAAACCAAGGGTTCGTTTGTTTTCCTCCTAGACAACATGCAGCCTCAGAAGGCTTTTGCGCTGAAACCTGCCCGGAGTGAAGAAACGCTTTCACAAGAAGAAAAGGAAGAGTATTTGAGGAAGGTGTGTGAAAACTGAAATGTCTACATATTTTAATGTGTAAACTGCATATTTGATTTGAAACGTCTGAAACCTGCTTGTCTTGTTAACTTCGTGCCTATCTTTCCTTTTTGCAACTTCATGTGTTAGTTCACGTTCTTCAATTCAATTCTTTTGATTGTGTAGCCTTTATTTCTTCGTTTTTCCTTGCCTCTGTGGTCTATTTTGTTGGGAAGTTTATTTTACAGCTCGCGGCCTGATGTTTGTTTCCTATGATTAGCAGTGAGTTTCGGTGTTTCAGAAATGCATGTAAGATTTTTTTTTTATTGTTTATATGATTTCTTTGCCTTCGACATGCTACTTATTCTGACCACTTGAAAGTTTGTGCACATTGTTGAACTCAGTGTAGTTTCTTTTATGACTTTCAGCAGTAAGGTCATTACAGGCGAGACAGGTCACTACTTTTGACCTAGCTCCTGTCATGCCATTTAAAACACATTTTTTTAGTTTGCAGCTAACCAAGCGAAAGTTTAATATTCCGATGTTTAGGATTTTGAAGATATTTATTCCATTCTCGGCGATTTTAATTGGAGAGGTTGAGTCCTCTTGAGTTCTGAAAGGTTGACAAATATCTGATGATTCAGAAGCTTACCTGTACAGTGTTATGTTGGTGTTGATGATATTGCAGGCAAAGGAGTATTTTGACAACCTTGCCCCAAGGCGCGCCAGGAAGCCTCGCAGGAGTGAGAGTGATGACGACGCACAAGAAATGATGGTCGCGGTGCCCACTGACATTCCGGAGCTCAAAGTTCTTGCTGAGTTAAAGAAGTCTGGAGAGGTATGGTTTTAAGATATCGGGAAATAAGTTTGGAGAGCATGAATATTCCTGTGGTTGGAGGCTATGGCTTGTAAGAAATATATTTGGAGGGGGTGGATATTTCTGAGAGCAATTAGTTCCTGAGAATTTATGGGTGGAGAAACATAATACTGTGTATAGCAGACTAACTGACTTGGTTTTACTACAATGATAGGTGACGTGGAATCTCTGGGGAATTTCACCTGTAGTGTTGCGTCTAGGGACAAGGGAAGACTAGAAAGACAGAATTTTTGGGAACTTTTTATGTCTAAGCTCAGATTGACCATGCTAAGGTGTGAAAGATTTAAAAGATTCATATTTGCCAGAATCTAAAATGGGTAGCAGGCGCATGGATGGAGTGTAAAGGAGATGAAAAGCGGCAGGTACCACTGAATTTGTGATTTAATTTTATTTGGATATGGTTGCAGGTTATTCTTAAGGGGACATTGTCAGTGGTTGATCCTGATGAACACCAGGAAACAGGCTACTATAAGTGTATAGAGACCAGCATCGAACATTCTGTTGTAAGTCTACTGTCTTTTTCGCTGGCCTGCACCTTGTTTTTTCTGCCTTGCTCATGTTGTTCACATATCGAGCTTTGGTTGAGGCTATGATTTTGTTGCATATCTTTTTAGATTCTGTGCTGCACGAAAATTGGTAACTTCGAACAAGAAAGCTAAGATTTTCTTTCTTGGTTTTACCCCTGGCTGAGTTATTCCTCTTCGCTTTTTCTTTATGATGTTTTTCAGTTAGGAACGGGCTTCATCCCGCTTGGAGTGAAACAGCAAGTGCCCCTCAAGCAAGAGCTCAATGCCGCTTATAACAAAATTTTTTATGAGACTAAGACCAATCCTGCTACCAATGAGTGGATTCCGGAACCCGTGAAGGTAAGCGAGGATGCAAAGGTCTTGAATAAGGCCTTGAATAAGGCTTTATGATTTCATGAGAAGTTTTATTTACACGTGTATCATATAATTTTTTTTTGAACTTTTGTTTGACTGGAAAGGGAGCTTGTATGAACTACTGCATCTCATGTTTGCTGATATTGAAGCATCCAGAAGTCTCTGCAGGTGCCAGTAAGTATGAAATGATTAATACTGTGGAAAAATATATGCTGGCCTTGTTTGCAGAATTGAAATGCTCATAATCGAGATCGAAGCGGCTAATGATTATATGAAGGAATTGTTGGAGCATCGTTGGAGCATTATGGTCTATGGACCCTGTATACATAAATACTTTGTTATGCATTATACTATGAATGGACTTTTCAGGGTGATGTTGCACCCTTTTAAAGCAAATTAGTTTATGCCTATATCCTAGAAAAAAATAAGTAAAGCAAAGTGTGGTAGATTGGGAATTTATTTGCATTATAGAAAGGCCCGTCAATAACTTGATGGTATGTGAATCTTTGAGGAAAAAAAGTCCATTTTTTTGCACTGAAATTGTTTGTTACAAAGTTTTAAATTCAAATAGAAAAGCTGTAGATCGATAGAATCTGTGGTTTCCAAGGAAATGTGTTCAACTTGTTTTAACGCAAATCCTATCAAGGTGTTTGTGTTTTCTGAAGGGTGAAGGCCTTTGTTGTATGCCTGTCGGCTTTTTTTTGGTGTTATTCTTTATAATGTTTTGTCTGGCTGTTGTGATAAGTATCGATTCTAGAGTATTGGGCCTTATGTAATGTTGTACGGAATTTACAGAATTATCAATCCTTCATGGCAGAATGGTTTTACGACAAAATACAGTCTCTTCTTCGAGAAGAAGCACTAATTTCAACGCCTCTGTTTTGGCTGGAAATTGTGAAATAATGTTAATCATACTTTTGAAGAGTGAACCTCTTTCCTTCATTAGATTAGTGCTATGCAAGCTACAGTAATTTCGCATTCATTTTAAATATAAGTGCGCCCGTATGGTCCACCCTGTCGAACCTGAAAACGGTTAAGAAATGGTGAATTCTTAGTTGACACCCAGTGACTCTATTATGAACTACGCGATAAAGTTATTAATATTGACAAGTTTCTTTAAGTACATTTTAAGTTCAAATTACATTTTTTGTACAGCACCATGGTACCTACTGACAGTTGTCGAAGATTATTGAATATTTTGCAAATGCCCAACATCGCCACCCCCTCTGAAAAAACCACTCCCTCCCTGCCCCCCCCCAAAGAAAAAAACAATAAGAAAAATGTTGCCAATTGAGGAAAAAAAAACACATTTCCAGAAAAAAACAGGGAGAAAGAGAATGCCATCCTACAGGCGGGGAAGAATGTGCGACATGTACGGTGCAGGTTCCGTACGTGTGTAAGCAACGATATTTGGGTACATGGTACTATAATACTAATAATAGCATGTTTTTTTTTGGGTTGTGTGCTATCCTTTTTCATTACGTCCCTTGAATTCGAGGTAGCAGGTGAATGAATGCAGAATTCGCCTAAAACATTGAACCCGTTTTACAAGGAATCGTACAAGGAATTGTAAAAGAAATTACACAAAATTCGAACTAAACAAAAAGTGTAAATTCTGTACTTCGAGCTCTGACGGACGTGATTAGAACTGCTTTGAAAGTGCTCTTTGAAACCCTAAAAGCAGGATAATATTGAACTCATCAAACTAGGGCATACTTTACAAATTTTCAGTTCCACGGAGTAGACCAATAGCAATACTCGACCCGGTTTGGGGCGAAAACAAAACTGAATCAAACTACAGTAGAACTCCACAAGATGGGGAAGTTAGGAGAGCTTTTTGTACTAGTGGAAGACAAAACGGATTCAAAGAAGGAAGCGTTTATGGCAACTATTGCACTAAGGCTAATCATGGAGAGCTTTAGGTTATTGTCCTAAGCTTAATATTTTTGCAACAGTTGAGAAACTTTGAGTAGAGACATCTTCAGTCTGCGAAAGATTTGATTGGGACGCAGCAAAAGACCGAAAATTTATGTCTTGTACGGTTCACGTCCGTGCGCTTCGTTTTCGAAATTCTTCAAAAACGAAAAAGTGCATTCCGAACATGATGTCCGATGGCGGACGGCAGTTGCCGTTTGCTTTACGCAGCTGTCGAGTTTTGACGCATAGAACTGCATCTTTTGTCCGCCGCTACGCTCCAAAACGGTCGAAACTAAACGCTCCAACCGTCACCGCCGCGTTTTTTGTCATTTTTTGAAATTTAGCGTACGGATCCCAAAATTTATGACATCGTTTTCCCATTTTTCCAAGTGTGAACCACGCAAAAGTACGCCGCAAATCGCTATTAACGTATTGAACGCTAATTTGGTTCCCCCAAATTTTGACCCAAATTCTTAAATAGCATTAATATATATATATATTTTTTACGGCTTTTAGGAATCTGTTCCAATTAGCATTGATAACGAAAGTACACTGTGATTTAAATAGAGTGATTTACGGTCAATGTGAGACCGTGCAAAATTGTAACTTTCTTAGTGAAAAAGTACACAAAATAACTTAACATAGGGGCGCGCCCATGTGAATGTCCGCTGGAAGGAAGTGAAAATTTTAACCGACATAAACGGTAAAATTACGCGACGGCGTACGATTTCAAAGATTTTGTACGTATACTTGTATAAGTGTAAACATGTTTAGGGTTTTTTTTTATTTTTTTGAAAAACCCAAATAAGAAATAGTAAAAAAAATAGAATATATGTATTAATTGAAAATTTTCAAATTCCCAATAACGTTAACAACGCTAATTATTTTTATACGCTATCAAATCTTATACGCTAATAGCGATTCGCGGTGTACTGTGTTGAAATCACTAGATTTAGGGGAGGTATTTTCTAGGTCTTAATTAAAACAAAAAGGAAAAAAAAGCACAGGCAGCCTGTCTCCACCTTCTCTCTCTAGCCCCTATATTTCTTGTAGTCACTGAAGGAGACAGAGGGCGGTGGAGCCATGGCTGCCTTAGCTCCATAGGCAGGGCTTAAGAGTGACCTAAGTCACTCTCAACCAAAAAGGTTGAGTCCGACAGGACTCGAACCTCCGACCGGTAGGGCGAGGCGTAGCCGTCAACCCTTACCAGTCTGTCGTAGTAGTCCGTTAGGATACATAGGGTTTGATAGCTATTTAAACAATAGATAGGCGACTAATCCAATTAACGGAATTAAAAATAGAAGACATATAAACTAGTTGGAGTTTAAGTGCGCACGAAACAAATGTACCGGACATTTGTTTTTGAATGGCTGTCGTTTAAAGCCGGTTTTGATCCGACGGCCCGCACCATCGACGAGATCCCTGAATGGCCGCCTTCGCGGTTTTCAGCCGTGACATGACCTGGCGACACGTGGCACGATGTCATTTAGAAGAGGAAATCTCAGAGAACATGAGGACAAGTCCGAAAGAACCAGGAGTCCACTCCATGGCCTTATCGTACAATGGCCGTACAGAAAAGTACATCGGCCGTAGTACCTTTCTGTACCGTACAGTCTTCTGATTGGTTTCGTACCTCAGTAGATAGGAGTTGTGAGAGGGTTTAGGACTTAGTGGATTGAGGAGGTAGCTGCCTCTCTCCGAATAAACTTGTATAAATATTGGCATCTTTGCCACTCTATAACTAATCGCCTGGTTGGGCGTTTTCAGTGATTCTTCTTGCTGTGGACTCAGGGAACCCAGAGTGCACAGGGTGCAGTCATATTATCTATTTGTCTGCATGGGTGGCAGTTGCTCTAGTTGAAAGTGGGTTAGTTGAAAACTACCTAGAGGCTTCCTCAATTTTGGTCCAAATGGGGGACACATAATTGCAGGTTATGGGCCCACCCTCTAGGGTGCCCATATTCAACGGATCTCGGTTCATTTACTAGGAAGCTATGTTGACAGGGGCATTGTGTGAGAAACGATACTGGGGTATTGTTAGTGGACAAGTGAAACGTCCGTCTCAAGGAACTCCACCAGGGTTTGGAGGAGTGAGGTTTTCTGTAGTAAGATCTGCTCCAGCGGAGGAGAAAGATGATGGGGACAGCAGTGTGTCTGAAAAGGGGAAAGGAAAGGAGACACCTCTCACCCCTATTGCCACGGCACCCGGAGCTGTGGCCATGAAGACCGAGGAAAATGACATTCAGATGTGGGAGTACACCAACATGAATGCCAGACACTTCATTCTGAGGCACCTCACTCAAGCTTTGGCGACCTCTCACCTTACATCTTCAAGGCCGAGGAGTTGTGGATGACCTTAGTGGAGATCTATAGAGCTGGCACCATTCAGGAGCTCCAGCTGGCTGAGCAAAGGCTAATGAGTTACACTTTGAAAGGAGGAAAGATGTTGGACTATTGCAGCGATCTCTCTTGTCTGTACATGGAGATGGAAAGTGACGGATAGACAGGCACTATGAAGATGAAAGTTAACACTGTCATCATGAAGTTGCTGGAGGAGTAGGAAAATATAGTGTACCGAGTGCAAGAAATGGATGATAGTGCTTGGAAGTGGAACACCGTGGTCCGAATGATACTTGTGCAGGAGAACACCGTTGAGATCCGGAGAGGAGGAAAGAGCGTTCAAGCTCTAGCTGCCGAAACGGACCGGTGGAGGAAGGATCCGAAGAAGCCGTACAATTACATCAAAGGGGAAAAGGACCAATCTGGAGAACCGAGGACTCCAAAGGGCCTTTGCCATTTCTGCAAAAATTCGGTGCACTTCATAGCTGATTGCATCAAGCTATCGGAGCTAAGGCCTCAAGAAAATGGAGGGGGTTCTTCCGAAGGGAAGAAGAAAGCACTTGTGGTCACACGAGTGAAAGGAGAGACGAAGGAGGACGAGTCTTCTAAGGAGGAAGATGGGGAGCTTTTTCTTGACGAGAATCTAGAGGAGAAGGAGATACCTCGGAAACAAAAGTGTGCCCTTGGAGCCATTCGGGAAGCTCCAGAGAAGGGATGGATCATCGACTCAGAAACATCCATGCATATGTGTCGTGACAGGCACCTCTTCACTAAGCTAAGAAAGATCCCTACTGTGGAAATAGAGTATGGGGATGGGAGAGTAGTTACCACAGATCTAGTGGGATCTGTAGATCTGAAAGTCTTTGTGGAGGGTAAGACTTCTATTCTCACCTTCTCAGATGTGCTCTACATTCCTCAGCTGAGTAAGAATCTTGTGTCTACCTCTGTATTAGATGACAAGGATTTTGATACCTTCACTAGAAAGGGAGTCTTTACAACTAAGTATGGAGATGAAGTCTACTTCACAACAGATAAGGGTAGCGAAGGAATGTTTAGGCTTAACTTGAGTAATGAAAAGAAAAGTGCTTACTATGGTGGTGTCCCAAGCTTGATGATCTGGCATAAGCGTTTGGGACATGTGCATTTTAATAGGCTGAGGGAAATGAAGAAGCTGGGTGTAGTAAAAGGCATTCAGTTTGGGGATAATGAAATGATGGATGATTGTAGTGGCTGTGCCCAAGGTAAGGCTAACACACTTCCCTTTTCCAAAATTGCCACATATAGAGGTGAGAAAGTACTAGTTCTGGTCCACACAAATATATGGGGACCAGCAAGAGTACCTTCGGTTGGGGGGAAGAGGTATATGCTGACAATTACCGATGATTCGTCCAGATATTTCAGAGTCTACTTCTTAAAAACAAAGTTTAAAACACCAAAGTACTTTAAAGAATACAAAGCCTGGAGTGAGAAGTTACACGGAACCCCCATTAAGAGAATAAAGAGTGATAATAAGGGAGAGTACACCTCTAACCAGTTTGAGGATTATTTGAGAGATGAGGGAGTTCAACATCAGAAAAACTGTACCAAATAATCTAGAACAGAATGGGGTAGCTGAGAGGCTAAACCGGACTTTGGGAGATAGTGTATGCAGTATGTTGGCAGATAAGAAAATAGGATGAAGATTTTAGGCAGAAGCCATGAGCTGTGCTAACTAGATTAAAAATAAAGTCCTCACTATAGTTGTTAAAGGGATGATCCCCTATGAGAGATGGGTTGGAAGGAAACCGAATATCTCTCACTTGAAAGTAATTGGTAGTCAAGTTTACAGTCTTGACATAGATAAGAAAAACTGGAAACTAGATGCTAAAGGGTGTTGTTCTACAACCACCGGTGCAGGTGGTGGAGCAACAGTAGTACTAGAAGTAGACATGATACTCTGTCAGAAGCTATCAAGAATCCTACCAAACTGCTGTTTACAAGTGCTCACCAAATCTTATAAAAGCATCCAAACTTCACAAAGCTCTATCAAATTATTTAGCAACATAAACACTTACAACTACCAAAGTTTGAGTACAATTGACCCGACAACTCTCAAGATATAATACTCAAAAGATTCCCAAAAACTGTTTGCAGTTTTATTACTTGGACGTCTGGATACATAATGTGTTCTGAGTCCTAAGTCTTATACTTGTGTTGTACTAGCGATACAAGTGTACCTAAGAGGTACGTCAAGCTACCACGCTAATACTAGTATGTCGAGCTACCACTGAGCTACCATTAAGCTACCACTGAGCTACCCACTAAGTTGAGGTCCGTTGACTTGATTCATATCAATAGCACCTGCGTTGTCCCGTACCGAATCATATCTAAGATAACAGCTGCTGCGTTGTCTGTACGGATCATATCCAGAGTAACCGCAGCTGCGTTGTCCTGCCTGTGTCGCAGCTTTGCTGCTATGCTACTGCGTTGCTGTGTCTGCATAGCACCTGCGCTGCTGCGCTGTTCTCTCTGCATAGCAGCGACGCTGCTGCGCTGCTCTCTCTGTATAACAGCTGCGCTGCTTTGTTGCTCTATTTGCATAGCAACTGCGCTGTCGTGTACTGCACTCAAGTGATGGCGCATGTCCTTACACTACAAATTACCACCTTTCTAACGTCTTACTAATTTGCTGAGGCTGAAAGCTTTCCAAAAACAACACTCCCCTAAAGCTTTAGACTTAGTATACCGGTGTAGCTGCGATTACAAACTAGCATAGCATCGCAGCATAGCAATATAGCAATTAGCAAGTAACCCAGTCCCACTATATCTCAATGTTGGACTTATCGCAGCGTGGGAGTATATCAGTGCAGCAATCCAGCTATTTACTTAATCCTACTGCATCCCTACAATACTCCAGCTTAGGAGCAGGAAGAGCTTTGGTTAGCATATCAACAATCAATTTTGCATTGGGCAAATAACATGTTTTAATCACTCTAGAGAACACTTTTTCTCTTACAAAGTGTAATCTTACATCCATGTGTTCGCTTTTGAAGTGGTGACTTGGGTTAGAAGCAATGGCAATGGCAGCTTGGTTATCACACCAGATCACCTGTGGACCAACCTGCATGTATCGCAATTCTTGCAACATGGATTTCACCCATAAGAGTTCTTTGAGGGCTGAGCTCGCTACCATATACTTTGACTCCATTGTCAACTGTGCAGTAACCTTTTGAAGTTTGTTGCTCCAGCAGCAAGTCCCGTTCCCAATTTGTAGAACGAATCCCGTGGTGGACTTTCGGCATGGCATGTTGCCATAGCTTGCATCACACCACGTTTGCAGTTTTACTTCTCTTCGGCCTATTGTGAGTTTGACGTTTTTGGTTCCTGCCAAATATCTTAAGACTCTCCTTGCTGCATCAAAGTCAGATTTTCTCAGAATCTATAGACTTCTGCTCAGTACCCCAAGTGCTGCAGCAATGTAAAGACGGGTACAGTTCATGAAATATATTAAGCTTCCCACTATCTGTCTATAAGGTATTAGTTGCATTGGATTATTCTCCCCTGACTCTAAATACTCGCTAATAATGACACCTGGTTCTGTCTCTTCTCCCTCTAACTTTTGCTGAAACTCCATTGGAGTTAGACATCTTTTTTCCCCCGCATTCTATAGTCATCTAACATGTTTCCAATAGCCTCTTTTTGAGTGAATTTTATTACTTTCTTATTTCTGTCCCTCTCTACTTGAATACCCAGAATATATTTCGCCTCACCGAGATCTTTCATCTCGATTCGTGAGTTTAGAGCAGTTTTGATTTTATGAATTTCATCCATTGAGTTGCTAATTAATAGTAAATCATCTACATACAACGCTATATACACTATCCCATATTCACCCTTTAGAACGTAGACAGAGTGGTAAAAACTTATCCTTTGAAATCCAAGACTGGTCAAGAATTCATCAAGCTTAAGATTCCATTGCTTAGGGGCCAGTTTTAGGCCGTACAAAGATTTTAGCAACTTGCATACTAACTGCTCTTTTCGTGGTTCTGCATACTTTTCAGGTTGCTGCATGTAAATGGTTTCTTAAAGTTCTCCATGCAAATAGGCCGTCTTTACATCCATCTGATGAATTTCCATATCTTCTATAGCAGCTAGGGACAGCAAAATCCTAACTGTTGGAAATCTTACAACCGGAGAAAATGTTTCTTCAAAATTGATTCCTTCCTTTTGATTCTACCCCTTCCCCACAAGTCTGGCTTTATAGCGTTCAATGGTGTTATCAGGATTTAACTTCACCTTGAATACCCATTTGCTGCCGATCGCTTTTTCGGTATGGAGGAAGGTCGACAAGCTCCCATGTTCGAGCCTCCATGATTGACTTTATTTCGTCGTTTGCCGCCTCAATCCAGTGATTCCGCTCTAGTGATGAGGCCTTGATGGTAAGGGTTCCTTAAGGCTGCCGGAGCAGAGTGTTGCACGGCTGCTGATCTTCTTCAGAAATTGAGATCGTCAGATCTGCGAGCATTCTGATTGCGTATTTGCAATCTGTGTGTAGCTGATTAAGCTGGTTGCGATCCACGTATATTGACTGCTGTTGGTTTGGTTGGAACTGAACAGGTTGAGGAAGTTGGAGAGAGTCTGACTACGGAGACACCATCGGAGAATGTGGCACCTACGGGACAAGTTCTTGCATGCAATCTAAAATAAAATATTCTTGTATTTTTTGCTAATTTTTGCTGCTCTGTCATTTGAAATACATTGACGGACTCTAGTTCATCTTTGAAAATGATATTTCTTGCTACAACTATTTTGTGCCTCTGAAACACAACGACTCTCTAACCTTTTGATTGATCATCATATCTTAACAAAATACCCGGTAATCATTTCGGTTCCATTTTCCATCTGTTCGTAGATGTATCCAAGATAAAGCATTTACTACCAAAGACTTTGAAATGGCTAACATCAGGTTTGCTACCTGTCCAGATCTCGTAAGGAGTAGATTCTATCGATGTTGATCTTATTCAATTCTTAATATAAACCGCACAAATTAGAGCCTCAGCTAGAATTTCGGATCCACATCTTTATCCGCAAGCATCAATCTCGAGCTCTTTGTGAGGGTTCTATTTAATCTCTCCAACGCCTTATTTTGTTTCGGTGAATATGGAAGAGTCAACAGATGACTTATGCCTTCTTCGAATAAAAAGGTTTCAAATTATTACGCAGTATATTCACCACCATTATCGATCTGAGCTGCAAAATAGGTAAATTATGAAGGTTTTCTACCCACGATTTATAGTGTTTCAAGTGACCAAACACTTCCCTTTTTTCTTTCATGAAGTAAAACTTTTGTAAACCTGGAGAAATCATCGGTGAATGTTACCATATATTTCATCCCCCCAGCAGATTGAACCTTCGCCGGACCAAAAACATCCGAATGAATTTGTTGTAAAAGTCTCGCTGACCGATGCTCAGACTCTTTAGGAAATGGTAGTCTGTAGATTTTACCTAGCGCGCAACCATCACATGTTTTGACTTGCTGATCTGTGATTGATACACCTTCTATTTTTCCAGCAATAACCATTTTTCTCAAACTATCAAAGTGTACATGGCCTAATCGTTTATACTACAACTCATTTGAATGCAAAGCACCGGAGTACAAAACATCATTCTCCTTAATATTAGCCATATCCATTTGGTACATCTTGCTATCATCTCTTGTACCTGTAACTGTGACTTTGCTATTTTTCCTAACAACTTGTCTACCATTTTTCAAATGAACCTCAAAGCCCTTACTTTCTACCAGGGACGTAGAAAACAGATTTTTCTTAAAACCAGGTACAAATAAGACATTGTGAAGAGTTCTTTCAATTGCTTTGCCCTCCACATCCATTAACAAAGACACATCACCCACAGCACGAGTCGGAAAACATATTCCACAAGCATAATAAATATTTTTCTCCGGCGTGGTTTTCAGATTTTTGAAGATGTCTTTGTTCCAGCACATGTTTGATGACGCTCCCGTGTCCATTATCCATCCAGGGTCCTTTGTGCCCTCCATTGCTGCCGCCAAAGCAAATAGATCTGTTTTTTCCTCTTCAAAAAATGTCAAAGTCTCATCCTGGGGTGAAGAAGCCGCTGAAAATAATGCATTTCCACGAGTTGTAGACCCCGTGAAGTTTTTGTAAAACTGACTTTGTTGCCATCCTGGCCTGTATAAACCTGTATCGTTAGCTTTCTTAAGCTTAGTACAAAATCTGTATCCATGACCTCTCTCACTACAATAAAAACATGCAGTGTTGGATTGTCAATTTCCACCCTGATTAAATTGTATGAACTGATTAGACTGATTTTTTTGCTGATTAAACGGTACTTTCCTTTCAAATTCCAAATTAAAAGCCTCTACGTGCTCAACATTGAGAGTATTAGATGTAGCTTCCTCTTCTAGCAAAATACTGATAGCTAATTGTAAAGTCCAGCTAGCTTTATCTTTTTGTTTGAGCATATCAGGGGCTCTTTTCATATTACAAGGGAGACCCCTCATGAGCAACGCTGCCTGTTAAAACTGAGGAAACTCCCCACCTGCACAAGCATGTGTATATACAAGGATGCGAAATTTGTTAGAATATTCAGCCATTGTACCGCCAGTGTACTTATAGTCCCAAATTTTTCCAGGCAATAGAAGTTTTTCCTTGACATTAGCCTTTTCATAATCATTTATAAGAGATTTCCAGATATCAATTGCTTTTACAATTTTATCCGAGACATAGCTGAAATTCTATGGGCTCCATTGCCCACAGAATCGCAAATCCAAAAGAAGCTAATCTAGAGAGTGCCGACCCCAAGTTGATGTAAACCCAAATGAATGATCCCTTGACAACCAATACCCCAAGACACCTTCACCCCTGTTGAGAGAAGACCTTCTGTGTGCTCAGTTCCACCACAGAATGCAAAGCTTGAATATGTGTTTTGGACAATATTCCCGAATTTGACTTCCCACTGAATAAGTGCCACCCAGGCACGCTAAGCTTATAACCGACTACACCCCTTTGTAGCTTCGACTCCCATGAGTTGCAGCAAAAAGAATCACTGAATTTGCTCACCCAAGCAATATGTTATGGGCGGCTGTACTGGTGGTCGTCAGATCAATTGTATTTATACGGCTTTGATTCGTTCCATGCATCAATTGATTAATGCGGGTTTTCGTTAGTCTGCTGCGAATTAGTCCTTTGAATCAATAGCTAAATATGCGTGAAACGTCTCACGTGTATCGTTTCGATAGTAACTTAATGGATAAGGCGTTGGTCTGTTTAGTAGCCTACAGACCCCGGTTCAAATCCGGCCAGCGGCAGTATTTTGCTAAAACTAGTAAAATACTTTCTAATTCATTCTGCCTCCTTCTAAATGATGCGGCAACCATGGCGTGCCTTTGGTCCTCTCTTTCTCTCTCTTTACAAAATAACTAAAATATAGAAGTGAACTATTAATCACCTCTTTTCAACACTCTATTTATTTTTCCAATACAGACCTAAAAAATAAGTATATTTCAACACTCCCCTTATTTTCTAGTCTACTTTCTTTTTAACTCCCACTAAACACAAACGTTTTTTTCTTTTTTTTCTTTTTTTTCTTTCTTTTCTCCTCATAAAACTCTAAGTGAATACCCTTGTATTTAAAGAAGTGTATTAGATGAACCGAAATAATAATTACATCACAAATTTTATTTTGCATGTCATTTGTCATAAATCCGAGAAAATACTATATCCAACTCATTTCTTTTCTATCCACACTAAATCCAATTTCCCTCTTGCAATTCAAACAGCCAGCCCCATCTTCAATCTGCAACACACACCCAGATGTTAACCCTCTTACACGCACACCTTCATAAATGCCATCACTCCCATTAGTGATGTTAAACCCATTACCCCCCAAACTCTCCCAAAAAACAAGTGTCCCCACTAAGTTCCTTATAAGATCTACGTCTTCCGTACTCATATTTTTATCCATGATACTCACCCCATTTTTTGAACTTTCCTCACTCTCTCCCATGGAATTCTTTTCGCAATAACTTTCTATTTTTATTCCCAGTAAACATTTCTCCTACCCTAAGTCTATGAGGAGCCACCCATTGCATGCATATGATTAATGATGTTTTTGTACTAATCTGGGAGTTTTATGAGTAGTGTATTAATCTTTCTCTCCTCAGATTCTACATATATCGCACTAGCAAGCTCAACATATAACGCAACAATATCATTGCAAAACTCTATCATATTATTGCCTTTATAAACATAGGCCTCTATTTCTTGTTTTCCTAACTGCTGCCTCTGTATAGTCTCACTCTTATAAATCTGACTTAGTGTTTCCCAAATTTATGAAGACTTAGTTAGATTTAAAAGAGTAATAGCTATAGACTTAGACACGCATCTAAGTATGAGATGTTTTCGTATAGTATTTTTGTATTCCCATATTTTCTTGTCGTTTTCTTCACTTTTTGGTTCAGATATAGCCCCCACAAGTGGAACCGTAGCCAAGAGCCTAGCTCCCCTCACCATAGGGGTCCCTTTATCCTTCTCCCTTATATCCTCATCCACGGAAAGGTTTTTCCTTTCACCTTTCGTTGCACCTCAACTCCAGTTAATATTCCGCGCAGCCTTAGATGGTTCTCCATAGTAAGCTCCTCAAAAGCTAGGTGGCGGACATCTCACTTGTCTCGAAACAATTCCCCATAAGTGCTTCTCGAAAAGCAATCCCTCCATTGTAAACTCCCAATAAGTGAAGTCTGTTCCATCGAACATAGGCACCCTAGATGGTGGGCCCATAATCTGAAATTCTATGGGCTCTATTGCCCACAGAATCGCAAATCCAAAAGAAGCTAATCTAGATAGTGCCGACCCCAAGTTGATGTAAACCAAAATGAATGATCCCTTGACAATCAAAACCCCAATACACCTTCACCCCTGTGAAGGGAAGACCTTCTGTGTGGTCAGTTCCACCACAGAATGCAAAGCTTGAATATGTGTTTTGGACAATATTCCCCACTTTGACTTTCCCACTCAATAAGTGCCACCTGGCACGAAAGACTCTGACCGAGTACACCCCTGTGTAGCCTGGACTCCACGGAGTCTGCAGCAAAAAGAATCACTGAATTTGCTCACCCTAGCAGTAGGTTATGACTGGTCAAAGATGACCTTTATAGTTACAAGCTCTCTTAGAGAGAGGTACCGAAATATCACTAAGTCTTAGTCTGCCTACTCATGACTACCTACTACTAAACTCTAGTCCAATAGGAACACTATATAGTACAAGAAGGTACGATAGGCGATGTACTTATTGTACGGCCATTGTACAACATGGTCTACAAGGTGACATGTGCCAAATCAAGAGCCATGGTTCCTTCTCCCATCTTCTCGAGTGTCAAATAATGTGGAGCCACGTGGCACCGCGTGACGCTATCCCTAAAGGCCGCCGAAAGCTTACTGCGGGTGGCGGCTGTAATGGTGGTCGTCCGATCAATTTTATTTATACGGCTTCGATTCGTTCCATGCATCAATTGATTAATGCACGTTTTTGTTAGTCTGCTGCGAATTAGTCTTTTGAATCAATAGCTAAATATGCATGAAACATCTCAAGTGTATCGTTTCGATAGTAACTTAATAGATAAGGCATTGGTCTGTTTAGTAGCCTACAGACCCCGGTTCAAATCCGGCCAGCGGCAATATTTTGCTAAAACTAGTAAAATACTTTCTAATTCATTCTGCCTCCTTCTAAATGATGCGGCAACCATGGCGTGCCTTTGTCCTCTCTTTCTCTCTCTTTACAATATAACTAAAATATAGAAGTGAACTATTACTCACCTCTTTTCAACACTCTATTTATTTTTCCAATACAGACCTAGAAAATACATAAATTTCAACAGTAGCCAAGTCCTCAGATATACAAAATTTCAGAATAGAACAAGCTTGCGTATTTTTCTTAGACCATGACGGATCAGATTCATCTAGTGAACCATCCAATATGTCTAAGAGATTGACATTCTCAAAATGCATCTCCACCATATCCGCCCAGTAAACATAATTTTCCCCGGAAAAGATAGGAATTCTTGATGACTAGCCCATAACCTGTTGATCTACAACCACCAATGCAGGTGAAGGAGCAGCAATAGTAGTAGAAGTAGACATGATACTCTCTCAGAAGCTATTAAAAATCCTACCAAACAGTTGTTTACAAGTGCTCACCAAATATTATACACACGTTCAAACTTCACAAAGCTCTATCAAAGTATAAAGCAACATAAACACTAAAAACTTTCAAAGTTTTAGGATAATTGACCCGAAAATACTCAAGATATAATACTTAGAAGTTTCACAAAAACTGTCTACAGTTTTACTACTTCAAAGTCTGGATACATAATGTGTTTTAAGTCCTAAGTCTTATACTTGGGTTGTACCGGTGATACCACTGTACCTGAGAGGTACCTCAAGCTACCAAGCTAATACTATTTTGTCAAACTACCACTAAGCTACTACTAAGCTACCACTGAACTACCACTAAGCTACCACTGAGCTACCACTGAGCTACCCACTAAGTTGAGGTCCGTTGACTTGATTCATATCAATTGCAGCTGCGTTGTTCCATACCGAATCATATCTAAGATAACAGCTGCCGCGTTGTCTGTACGAATCATATCCAAAGTAACCGCAGCTGCATTGTCTTGTCTGTGTCGCAGCTTCTTTGCTATACTGCTGCGCTACTCTGCGTACATAGCAGTTGCGCTACTGCGCTGATTTGTTTGCATAGCAGCTACGCTGCAATCTATGTATAGCTGCTGCGCTGCTTTGCTGCTCTGTCTGCATAGCACCTGCGCTGTCCTCTACTGCACTCAAGTGATGGCGCATGTCCTTACACTACAAATTACCACCTTTCTACCGTCCTACTAATTTGCATAGGCTGAAAGCTTTCCCAAAACAACACATCGAATTTCCAGGTAGAGTTAGGGGAAGTGCATAACTCAGGGGAGAAAATGCAGCCTTTGCTCTTTCAGTACACGTAGAAGAGCCTCTTACAGTGAAAGAAGCTTTGTCGAGTAATGAAAGGGAACATTGAATGGAAGCCGTCAATGAGGAAATGAAATCAATCATGGAGGCCGAAACTTAAGATCTGGTGGAACTTCCTCCGAAAGAAAGTCTATTGGAAATAATGGGTGTTTAAATTATAATTGAACCCAGATAATACCATAGACAAGTATTAGGCTCGCTTGGTTGCTAAGGGATATAATCAAAAGGAGGGGATAGATTATGAAGAAATTTTTTCACCGGTTGTAAGGTTTCCATCTGTTCACATCTTACTTACATTAGCTGCCATAGAGAATTTGGACAACCATCAAATGAATGTAAAAACTGCCTTTTTGCATGGTGATTTAGATGAGGTCATATATATGAAACAGCTTGAGGGTAATCAGGAAGCAGGAGAAGAAAATCTTGTGTGCACACTATTAAAATATTTGTATGGCCTAAAACAGGGCCCTAGGCAATGGAACCGAAAGTTAGATGAGTTCTTGACAAGATTAGGATTTACAAGAATTAGCTCAGATCATTCAACATATGTGATGTGTGGTGATAATCATGATGAGGTGATATTCATTGCTGTGTATGTTGATAATTTGCTGCTAATTAGTAGGAACAAAGAAGGAATTGCTAGAGTAAAACACGCTTTTAATTCACAGTTTAAAATGAAAGATTTGGGTGAGGCAAAATATATCCTTGGCATACTAGTTGAAAGAGATAAAAAAAAGAAAATCATAAGTCTAACTCAAAAAGAAGCGATATGAAACATGTTGGAAAATTTCGCTTGGCTAATGCCAAAGGTTGTGCAACTCCTATGGAGTGTAAGCAAAAACTTGAAGGAATGGAGCATGAGTTTGGAGTCATAATAGATGAGTAACTCAATGCAGAAGAGCAAAAATTTATGTCCCAAGTACCCTATAGACAAGTAGTAGGAAGTCTGATTTACTTCATAAATTGCACTAGGCCCGATATAGCTGCAGCTGTTGGTGTGTTGGGTAGAAGTCTACAAAATCCACGAAAGAGAGATTGGGAGGCAGCAAAAAGGGTCTTAAGATATCTTTTTGGGACCACAAATCTTTAGCTTACTTTGGTAGGGGACATAGTTAGCATTAATACTTGGAGTGATGTTAGCTATGGTGATGTGCTTAGTAGGAAGTACACAACTGGGTATGTCATTCAGATAAGAAGTGGAACTTGTAGTTCGAGTAGTAAACTTTAAAAGGTCACGGCTCAAACTACTATAGAAGTCGAATACATGGCTGCGAGTGATGCCTTGAAAGAGCTGCTATGGATTAAGGCATTCTTCAAGAATTGGGTTTTACACAACAAGGGACAAAAATAATGTGGTGGGACAATCAAGCAGCCATTTCTATGGCTACAAACCCAAGTCACCATTTCAAAAGTAAACATATGGACATTCGGCTACATTTGGTACGAGAGAAATTATTTGCAAAAGTGGTCAAACTTTGTTCTTTCCTTGATGAGAAAATGGTTGCGGATATGTTGACAAAATCCCATCATGCTTGTAAGTTGGAGTACTGCAAAAAAACGTGTGGTCTAAGTGAGTAAGTCTTTTAAAGCTTAAGGGGAGTATTGAAAAGTAAGCTTTAGTAAGTCTTAGAAATTTGAGTCTAAGACTTAGAATAATTTTGGAATACCAACTGTTCAATACTAACCAAATAAAGTGTAGATTTTTTGGTAGTATCTACACGAATAATTATCTTTGAGTAAATTAGTGTGTAGGGCCGCCAATGAATGTGGACGTGATAAGAATCACCTTGATTTTTAGGGTATAGATATTGTTAGTGGACAATTCTGGTCGAAACACTTAGAGTGTGTCAGTTGGCTGTCTGGTGAACCCTGTACATAGGTTTTAGATGTTTTCTAGATCTTTTGAGTATTTAGTTCAACTAGGATTGATTAGTTTGACACATAATGTACATTCTACACAGTGTTTAAGGAAATGAGAGCACTTAGTGCAGTTTCAAGTTTTTTGTGCTTTATTGTCTTTGATTTGTTTGTAGTACATGCTTTGTTTTGTTGAAAGACCTCTTTCGTTTGTAGTTACATATCTTATAGTATTGATATAGTCTGATAGGTATTCCTCTTTGGGTTTGCTTTCGCTATCATATCTGATAAAGGCTCAGCTCCTGTTGCAAGTGCTCCTACTAGCCGTAGTTCTCCACCCGCTCCTCCAGTGACGAATATCCCAGCTGGACAAGTGTGACTCCTAGTGGGAGTGGATCACAGCCGAGTCTAAAATCCCATGACCTTCAACAGGTTATGGGCCCACCACCCAAATTGCCTATTTTTGACGGAACTGACTACTTATACTGGGAAGATATGTTGAGCTCATATTTCGAGGAGAGGGACTTGTCACCCATTGTGGAAGAAACAGCGGATGTGACAGCGCCGGATTGGAGAAAGAAGAATCTCCACTGCCTCAACGTCTTGAAGGAGTCAATGACAAAAGACTTTGTAATGTCGTATCTTGAGATAAAAAAGCCTCTAAAATTTGGTTTAGTGTACGTGCTATGTATGTTTTCAGCCAGATGTTATTTTTTAGACAAACAAAACCACTCAGATTTTTGAATTTAAGTATTTTGGGGATATTATGTCACATAATTGCTAGGCTATGAAAAGGTTGTTCCTTCAGAGTACTAGTGCAGGTGGGGACTTTTCACCACCTCAGCAGGCTATGTTGTTGATGAGATCTTTGCTGGATGAATGTAAGGGAACCATGGATAGTCTTAGGGCTATTCCACATCGTTAATAGAACATAACATTAGCAATTCAACTTATTTTGAGTGAAGAAGCTTGTTGAAAAGAGGTAATTAATAGTTAAATTCCCTTTTTAAGTTTTGCTTTAAAGAAAGAGAGTGAGGATCAAAGGCGCGCCATGGTTGCCGCCATATTTAGAAAGTGGCAGTTTTTGAAGTAAAGGGTATTTTACTAAAATGATGCCTAAGTCTAGATTTGAACCTGTGACCTCTAGATTCTCTATAGCCTAACGCCTTAACCCTTAAGGCGTTACGAAACGATACATTTGACGGGTTTCATAATTATATAAACAGTAACGCAACAGCTAATTAAAAACAGACTAACCAAAAGGAGCAATTCCTGCATGTACGCGAATCTGAACCGTGTAAAATATGTTTTGATCGTACGGCCGGCATTATAGCCGCCACGCGAAGTGAGCTTTTTGGCGGTATAAGGAGATAGCGTCACGCGGTGCCACGTGGGGCCACATTATTTAATACCGGAAAAGATGGGAGGAGGAACCATGGCTTCTGATTTGACAGGTGTCACCTTGTAGACCTTGTCGTACAATGGTCGTACAATAGGTACATCGCCCATTCTACCTTCTTGTACTATATAGTGTTCATATTGGACTAGGGTTTAGTAGTAGGTAGTCGTTAGTAGGCAGACCGAGACTTTGTAATATTTAGGTACCTCTCTCTCTAAGAGAGCTTGTAACTATAAAGGTCATCTTTGACCAGCCATAACTTACTGCTCAGGGGAGCAAATTTAGTGACTCATTTTGCGTTTGACTCAAGGGAGTCTTGTCCTCACAAGAGTGAGAGTGGTCAAAATATTTGTGTGCGCGGGCGGCGCTTATTCAGCGGGAAAGTAGAAGGGGCAAATATTATCCTAGAGGCTTTACAGAGGCTGCTCATTTTGTGTGTCAATGGAGACCACAGAATTTCAAAGCTAACCAGATGTCAGAAAGAGGTAGTAGTAAGTCTGTTCAGGCACTAGCTAACCTGTTTTCGGATTCGGAGATTGGAAGTGGAAGTACCAAAGGAAGTGGTCCTGGAAGGTCACCTTTGACATGTTACTACTTTGATCAAAAAGAGCATGTGTTCAAAATGTGTAATCCATATAAGAGAGCGAAAGCCACAGGAAATTTTTGATCTGGATGGGACGAAAGTCGGGTTCCATCTCAATCAGGTGGTTGCCGAACTACTCTCTTCAACGAACTTAAGGAGGAGGATGTGAGCAGCTTTCTCAACAACAGTGAAAAGAAATAATTTGAGATGGCACAAGAAACGGAAGGCGTGGAGGAAGATGAATAGATAATGGACTCCGGTGCATATGCCCACATGTGCCGCAAACGCCATCTATTTGAGAGTATTCAATCTATTTCACCCATCAATATTATTTTTAGTGATGATACCTTTGTTGAGTCAAAAGCAAAGGGGAGGGTGTCACTTAAATTGAACGTAGAGGGAAAACCTGTGAAAAGGGTTTTGGAAGATTTGTTGCATGTCCCAACTTTTAAAAGAAATTTTCTCTCTACGTCAGTGGTAGAAAAGAAAGGTTTTAAAACCATATCTGAGAATGGAAAGAAAACAGTGAGTAAGAGTGGAAAAAAAGTTGAAGAGGGATTTGCTGGAGGAAACAATTTGTATCGGTTGAGTCTTGCAAATGATAATGACAATGATACTATTTACTCAAGTGTAATCAGTGATTGTTATTTATGGCATGAACGTTTAGGACATGTAAATCATGATAGATTAGAAAAGATGGTAAATCAAAAACTGGTGGAAGGTGTAAAAAATAGTCAAAAACCAGCATCAAATGTATGTGATGGTTGTGCAATGGGAAAAATTCATAAGTTGTCTTTCCATTCGCAAACTGATCATAGAAGTAGCAAGGTGCTAGAACTAATTTATTCAGATGTATGGGGGCCATCTAGGTATCCATCTGTGGGAGGTGCTAAGTTTATGCTTACCTTTACTAATGACTATAGTGGATTTACTACAGTTTATTTTTTGATAAGCAAGGATGAAGTTTTTTCAAAATTTAAGGAGTATAAGGCTTGGGTTGAAAACCTACATGAGAGAAAGATAGCGGGATCAGATATGTTAATGGAGGGGAGAACATTTCTAATGAGTTTGAAGAATTCCTAAAATTGCATGGTATCTCACGTCAGCTAACTGTTCCTTATTCTCTGGAACAAAACGGTGTTTCACAGAGGATGAATAGTACTATATCAAAGTGTGCTAGGACAATGATGGCTAATATGGACATAGAATTGAAATTTTTGGCAAAGGCTATGAATTTTGCAGCTTATGTGAGAAACAGGGGAGAAACAAAGGCAGTAAAGGATGAAACTCCTTACAAAATATGGACAGGACAAAAACCAGATATAAGTCACTTAAAAGTGTTTGGAAGTAAGATAATCTTGCTAGATAATGGTCCAAAAAAATGTAAATTAGAGCCAAAAGGCATACGAGGCATATTTTTAGGGTATGATGATCATGCCAAGGGTTATAAAGTATATGACATTGAGAGAAATATAGTTGTGGTAGCTAGAAACATCATAGTAAAGGTTGAGGTGAAAGGAATAGATGTATTTAATTAGCGTATAGATAAATTGAAAGATCCAAGTGTTGATTATACCTTTTTAGAGGAAAATCACATGTTTATCAAGAAAAATTAAGAAAATGCATCTACATTAACTCAAAGTGACTTGCAATCATCTTATCCACCAGAAACAAGGAGTGTTATGCCCGAAAGAGTTGCAGACTCTCCTCTACCTCACACTAAAACTCAATCACAAGAAGATTCACATGTATCAATGAGGATGACCCAACCATCTATACCAGCATCATAATTACCAATTGGAGTTAGGCGAAGTGCACGACTCAAGGGAGAAAATGCACCCTTTGCTCATTCAGCACACATAGAAGAGCCTCAAATATTGAAAGAAGTTTTTTCGAGTAATGAAAGGGAACATTGGGTGGAAGCCGTCAATGAGGAAATTAAATCCATCATGGAGGCCCAAACTTGGGATCTGGTGGAACTTCCTCCAGGAAGAAAGGCTATTGGAAGTAAATGGGTGTTTAAATTAAAATTGAACCCGGATAATACCAAAGATAGGTTTAAGGCTCGCTTGGTTGCTAAGGGATATAATCAAAAAGAGGGGATAGATTATGAAGAAATATTTTCACCGGTTGTAAGGTTTCAATCTGTTTGTATCTTACTTACATTAGCTGCCATAGAGAATTTTGACATCCATTAAAAAGATGTAAAAATTACCTTTTTGCATGGTGATTTAGATGAGGTCATATATATGAAGAACCCTGAGGGTTATGAGGAAGACTTTTATAATATATGTATGGCCTAAAACATGCCCATACGCAATGGAACCGAAAGTTAGATGAGTTCTTGACAAGATTAGGATTTACAAGAATTAGCTCAGATCATTCAATATATGTGATGGGTGGTGATAATCCTGATGAGGTGATATTCATTGGTGTGTATAATGATGATTTGCTGCTAATTAGTAGGAACAAAGAAGGAATTGCTAGAGTAAAACATACTCTTAATTCACAATTTGATATGAAAGATATGGGTGAGGCAAAACATATCTTTAGCATACAAGTTGAAAGAGATAGAGAAAAGAAAATCATTAGGCTAACTCAAAAAGAAGCGATAGGAAACATGTTGGAAAAAAATGGCTTGGCTAATGCCAAGGTTGTGCAACGCTTATGGAGAATAAGCAAAAGCTTGATGGAATAGAGCATGAGTTTGGAGTCATAATAGATGAGGAACTTAGTATAGAAGAGCAAAAATTTATGTCCTAAGTACCCTACAGACAAGTAGTATGAAATCTGATTTACTTCATGAATTGCACTAGGAGCGACATAGCTGCAATAATTGGTGTGTTTAGTAGAAATCTACAAAATCCACGAAAAAAGGATTGGGAGGCAGCAAAAAGGGTCTTAAGATATCTTGTTGGGACTAGAAATCTTTGGCTTACTTAGGGAGGGGAAAAGGTTAGCATGAATACTTGGAGTGATGCTAGCTATGGTGATGTGCCTAGTAGGAAGTCTACAATTGGGTATGTCATTCAGATTGGAAGTGGAACTTGTCGTTGGAGTAGTAAACTTCAAAAGGTCACGGCTCAATCTACTATGGAAGCCAAATACATGGCTGCGAGTGCAGCCTTAAAAGAGCTGCTATTGATTAAGACATTTTTTCAAGAATTGGGTTTTGCAAAACACCAGACACAAATAATGTGGTGCGACAATCATGCAACCATTTTTATGGCTACAAACCCAAGTCAACATTTCAAGAATAAACATATGGACATTCGGCTACATTTGGAATGAGAGAAAGTATTTGCAAAAGTGGTCAAACTTTGTCATTTGGCTGATGAGAAAATGGTTACGGACATGTTGACAAAAGCACTTCCCGCTCCTAAGTTGGAATACTGCAGAATAGCATATGGTCTAAGTGAGTAAGTATTCTAAAGCTTAAGGGAAGTATTGAAAAGCAAGCTTTAGTTAGTCTTAGAAATTTGAGTCTAGGAATTAGAATAATTTTGGATTACGAACTGTTCAATATTGACCAAATTTAGTGTAGATTTTTTGTAGTATCTAGACAAATAGTTATCTTTAAGTAAATTAGTGTGTAAGGCTGCCAATGAAAGTAGACGTGATAAGAATCACCCGGATTTTTAGGGTATAGATTTTGTTAGTTGACAATTCTGGTCCAAACACTTAGATTTTTTTTAGTAGGCTGTCTAGTGAACCTTGTACATACGTTTTTGATTTTTTTAGGTCTTTTGAGTTTTTAGTTCAATTAGGATTGATCAATTCGATACAAAATGTATATTCTACACAAGAGTTATGGAAATGAGAGCATTGAGTGCAGTTTAAGGTGTTTTGTGCTCTATTCTCTTTGATTTGTTTGTTGTTCATGTTAGTATGATTCAAAGACCTCTTTCATTTGGAGTTACATATCTTACACTATAGATCTAGTCTACTAGGCATTTCTCTTTGGGTTTGCTTCTGCTAAGATTTTGGAAAATTGCTCAGCTCTTGCGGCAAGTGCTCTTATTAGCCCTAGTGCTCCACCTGCTCCTCCAGGGACAAATATCACAGTTGGTGCAAGTGTGACTCCTAGTGGGAGTGGATCAGAGCCGAGTTGAAATGGCCATGACCTTTCACAATATTTAGCCTCCATAGTGGAGTGAGCAATTACTTTTTGTTGCTTGCAACTCCAACTGCATGCACCAGATCTAATTTGCAACACAAATCTAGTCGTACACCTCTTTAAAGGCACATTTCCATAACTAGCATCACTCCACGTTAAGATGTCACTATACTTCCCTCCCAAATGCAACCACAATTCCCTTGTCCCCACCAGATACCTCATCACCCTTTTGGCAGCCTTTAGTCTCTCTTTCTTTGTTGATTTAGACTCTTGCAGAGGACTCCTACGGCTACAGCTATATCCGACCTGGTACAATTTATAAAATATATTTAATTGCCTACAATCTGCAGATAAATGATATTTTCCATAAATCTTCTTTCTATCTCATCTATCTCATCATAAATGATCAATATTCCTCCCTCTTCACTCCCTTCACACACTTTCTTCAAATCCATAAGAGTAGTACATCTGTTTTCCTTCTCCAATTGAAATTTTTCTAGCATATTACCAATTGCTTCTTTCTGAGTGAGTCTTATAACCCTATTCCCTCTATCTCTCTCCATTTGAATTCCCAAAATGTACTTTGCTTCGCAGAGATCTTTCATGTCAAATCGGCTTATAAGATCTCGTTTTAGTTTGTTAATTTTATATAAGGACTTGCTTAAGACCAACAAATCATCCGCATAAATCAATATATGAATAAGAGTCTTTTAGACGCCTTTCTGGAAAGCCTTATATAGGTGGTTTGTCGTTTTCTGTTCTTCCGCAGTACGGATTGCCGTACCGTTTATAGTGTTGCCAACCGACAATGTGCAAACCACCATACGGATGGCGTAATGTAATATTGCCGTGCGTCAGCGATAGAGACCACGGTACCGTTGGCACAACGTAACGTTGCCGTGCGTCGGCAGTACATATTGCCGTACAGTAGGCACAATGTTACGGTGTTGTGCGTAGGCAGTACATACTACCGTACTGTAGGCACAATGTTACGGTGCCGTGCGTCCGCATTACATACTGCCGTACTGTAGGCACAATGTTACGGTGCCGTGCGTCGGCATTACATACTACTGTAACGCAGGCACAATATTACGGTGCCATGCGTCAGCAGTACATATTGTCGTACCGCTGGCGCAATTTAACAGTGCCGCAGTTAGAGCGCTATATCGCTGGCGCAATCCAGCACGTTGTTTGACCCTCCGAAAATCCTTATTTAGGCGATGTGTCTTTTTTTGTCCATCCACAGCACGGACGGCCGTACCATGGGCACATTGTGATGTTGTTGTGCGACTGTCCCCAGTATGGACTGCCGAACTGCTGGCGTAGTATAAAATTGCCAACCGTCGCACTAAAGAGCGTCGTACGGATGGCGTAGTATAAAATTGCCAACCGTCGCACTATAGAGAGCCGTACGGATGGCAAAATATAAAACTGCGAACCGTCGATGTGTAGATCGCAATACGACTAACATAATGTTACGCTGACAACCGTTGGTGTACAGACTGCCATACGGCTGGCGTATTGTTTCACTGACAACCGTCGGTGTACAGACGCCGTACCGCTACACTGCGAATTGTAATTAGAGTAATGAAAAATTTAGAGTAAAAAAACCAAAACAAACAATTAGAGTAATGAACTTTAATTTCAATGATAGAACTTTTTCACGAAGGAAGTTTACTTTAATTTATTTAAGTACTCTATATTGGGTTATGTCGGTAAAAGTTATCGGCGCTGAAATTATAAACACTAAATTACGTAGACGTTCAAAATCTGTCAGTCCGTATCGTTTTGACGTCATTATGACGTTAGTACTATTTGTCGCGGTGAATGTCAGTTAATGTTCACATTGACGACGATGCTGTCGACGGACTAGAGTTATGCCAACGGATTTTTTTTTGATGAGATTTATTTTTCGATTAGTGCGATTTCACATGCGAGAGAGATTCTATTAAATCATTAATTGTACCTTTTTGCTTAAAAAAGTACAATTTTGCACGGTCGAAATTCGTCCGTACTTCACACTATTAAAAACAAACCTATATTACATTTTTTGTACGCTAATTAAACTTACCTAAATTAGAATAATGAAAAAATTAGAATCGTTTACTCTATTTGATGTGATAGAATTGAAATTTCGAGCAACCAAATTAGAGTAATTTACTCTAATTACAATTCGTAGTGAACTGTACACCATCAATCACTATTAGAGTATATAATGCCAATTCGGTGAATTTTTTTCAAAAAAAAAAACCTGAAATACAATTAATAACGCTATTTAAGTACGTGGACCATAACCTGCCATGTCTTAGGTACTGAATTAGAATCACTAACGCTAATTGTTTTTTGACGCTATTTAATCCTTGACTCTAATAGCGATTGGCGGTGTAGCGTTGCCTGTGTCGCGGTAAAGACAACCGTACCGCTGGCACAATGTAGCATTGCCGTGTGTCTCGGTACAAACTGTTGATCATAGCCTATTTCAGCCATGGATTACTCTCGGAAGCACCACAGACTACCCTTCAAACAGCTATGTTTGCAACAGCACAGATTAATCCACAATAAATAAAATCACCTTAAACTGCACAAATAGGCAGTGTGCTATAGACACTGTAAGCTCCCAAAGTTACAGCTAAATCCACCAAGGAATCTAGAGCTTAAGAGTTTCACAAAAACAACGGATTGCTTCACAAACTAACCACTTAGACTGCTCACAGAATCTTACAGAGATTCCTGAATAATGTGAAACTTTACACACATTTATATTCTACATCATAGAATAATTCCACAAAGTTTCACATGAATGCACTAAACAGAGTGATCACACCAACAGGTCAAAGATGCAGAAAATAGTCTGCCATTGCTTTGATTAAACTTGACTGTGATACTCAAAATATTCTAAGTCCTACAAGTTATACCCAGAGAGTTCACTACTGAATGTACGGAGGCATACCAGCCGTACGGTATCTACTATCTACCTAAACTATTGTAAGTATACCCGAATAGTTCGAGGTATGTCAGACTGAACAACTCTACACTTATAAACTAACTAGCAAAAAGACAAACCTATGTTGTACATAATATTTACACTGACATCTCCACAATCTTTGTACGTCAAAATCCAAGCTACCACTAAGTTACCACTAAACAAATATCATTACTCACAATCTATACTAGATATATTATCCGCAGCTGCGTCAGTTGCTTTGTCCGTACGGATCATATCCAGGTCACCGTAGCTGCGTTGACTTATCTGCGTCGCAGCTGCTCCGTATCGGCGACGCATATTCATCCAAAATAATCGCAGTTGCGTTGTACTGTCTACGCCGAACCGACGGTGCTTATTTTAACATTTCGTTTATTCCACATCGGATCGCTACGCGATCTGCTGTCCATTTGTCAATGCTTGTACACGCCACTCGGTGATTCTTTTACATCACTTAAATTATATCCTTTCGTTCGCTCCCCCAATCCATGAATCCATTCAAACCTCCACATTAAATTCCATAACGCACGAACTATTGCGTACGCACGAAACAAACTTTTCAAAACAACACTCCCCCGAAAATTTAGTTTTGTGCACCTATAAAAATATATATCATGTAATGCTATGTTGCTACGTTGTGCTAGTTCGACATCACAGCACAGTATGAATTCAATATGCAGCGTGTATTGCTATGCTGCTACGCTGCGCTAGTTCGACATCGCAATGTAGTATGAATACAATATGCAGCGTGTATTGCTATGCTGCCATGGTGCACTATTTTGACATCGGAGCTCTAGCAGCTGCTCCTTTCACCCTTAATTTCCTCCTCATAGCCTCATCTAATGAGAACTAAAGCTTTCAATTTCAACACTCCCCTAAAGCTTTAGACTCAGTAGTCCATGGAGATATTTCTACACTAATAGCGATACAAAAAAAATGAAAAATGTTAAATATTTAGAGATTAAAAATTATCTAACAACCTCCACTAGTAATGATTCAAAAATATTAGCCAGAACAATACATCACCACTATTTTGTTGACGTCGCCACGTCTTATTTGTCTTGCTGAAAACCACCACCTTGCAGAATTTGTCCTGGAACAGCTCCCTGTAAGTCATACATGTGAAATTGTCACTTTCACTAACGCTATAACACCACTTTTTCCGCTGCGTTGCTTCATTTGTTGCTGCGTTGCGAAGCGAACTGCTTCCGCTAATTCTCCACTGCTTCCGCTGCGTTCCTGCCATGTATTCCAAACTTCCCTTTCTTGACAACAGCCTCTTCGCCGAGGTAATCATTTAATATTCAAACACTCTTTGTCTTCCACGAATAACTTTATCAATCATTTCCTTAATTTCTATGATTTTACAGACTAACAGATTTGAATATCGTCCTGTAACAGCTCCCCCTATGCCATAAACGTCAAATTGTCCTCTCAATAATGATATACCACCTCTCTAATAACTATGAATTCCACCCGTAATCGTCACTCAGTCATATGATCAGCATTTGTCAAAAAAATCTATCTTCTACCCACTTTCATCAAAAAATTGTTGTACCTCCTCCCATATCAGATATTTCCACGTCATCCGCTGCGCTGCTATACTCCGTCACTGCTTCGCAATGTGATTCTTTTCCGATGATTCACCACACCTTCCGCTACCTCCTCCGTTTCCAAAAATACATAAACAACATTTTTTGTGTCTTTTCAACTAACTCAACAAGACATAACATTAAATCTAAAATCCTACCAAAAATATTAAATGTTAGGAGTTTGTTTTTATAAAACATGCCTGTAATATAAGTTTCTCCAAAATTAGGATTTCTCTAAATTCACGTTCTCCAGAAAATCACTTCTCCCGCTCTCTTCTCTTAATCACTTTCTGAGCATGCTTTCTTCTGCCCTTGATCCGTTGAATATTGCATATTTTCTTTGTTTTCTTCATTATCTTTTGTCTTTTCTGAAAATTTTCATTTCTGTCACAGTTTTCTACTCGTTTAACGTGAAAAATATTAATTTTTTGTGTTACCTCTATGTTTTTCTTTGTAGATTTGCCATTCCCATTAACTTCATTCATTTGAGAAATTTTAAATTTGATTCTTCTTCTTTTCAGCTCCACTCTTTTCCTCCTATTTTCTTTTCCTATATTTCTAACGTTTGCATTTCTATTACAATTTTCACTCACACAAACTTCTTTTCTCGATACAATTTTCTGAACAATTTTTCTTTGTTCTTTTCTTAGTTCGCCAATTTCCACATCCACCTTATTTCTAGTTTCTGCTTCTAAGTGACCATCTTTTCCTTCAACTCCTCTTGCTTCAATAACAAACTTTCTTGACTCACCGATTTGTCATCTGATAAGGTCACAAAAATCGTGTCATTCTCTCTTTCGTCATTTTTCCTAACTTCAATAAACTCTTCCTCCTATAATTATTTTGTATTCACCAATCTGTCGTCGGGAAAAGGGACAGACACCAAATCCTTTTCTGTCACCTCCTTCTCCTCATTCCGAACAACATATAAGGTCGGTAGGTAAATAAATTTGTCAACACACTGTGTATGCTTTTTGTCATCGGTTGAGTCTTGTCTCTCACTCACGAAATAACTTGATTCTCTTCTTGTTGATGGTCGAACTAGGTTGTTGTCCCATCCATCTTTGAAATTCCCAGTAACACATGCACTTTTATATGACAGACATACCCTGAAGGTATGTCCCAAATCATTACAATAAAAGCAATTCTTTTGCCGATCTCCGAACTCGCTATTCTTTTTAATTTTCTGAAATTGAGACTTAGATTCTTTTACATTCCCCTTACTTGATAAAACCTTTCTATTAGCCTCTTCATCTAGAACAACACGTCTTGCTACAGTTAAGCTCCAATCCCTTTTATCAATTAAGGTCAATCGATCTAAAGCACTCTTATATTCTTTAGGTAGACTTCTCATTAATAATATAGCTTGTTGGGCATCTATAAAGTTTCCTCCTGCCAAATCGTTTTCTCCAAATAATACTTGTAAGTCAATACAGTGTTTCTCTATTCTACCTCCTACATACTTGAATTCAACCATTTTGGTAATATTACTAAGCCAATGATATAAAGAAGTCTTTGGATACATATATTCTAAGCACTTCCATAATTCAGATGCCTTTTTAAAACTTAAGTATGACATTCCCAAATCCTCAGTCAAGGAGTTCTTCATAACCCTTAGACACTCATGATTTTTCCTTTTCCATCCATTTGATGTTTCGGCGAAGGTACCGTCCATCACATACATTAGCTCCATCATCTCGAAGTAGCTCTCGAGTGTATCCTCCCAGTAGTGATATTTTGATCCATCAAATATGGGTAGCCATGGGTGTGGGCCCATAACCTGTTGTTCATAGCCTATTTCAGCCATGGATTACTCTCGGAAGCACCACAGACTACCCTTCAAACAGCTATGTTTGCAACAGCACAGATTAATCCACAATAAATAAAATCACCTTAAACTGCACAAATAGGCAGTGTGCTATAGACACTGTAAGCTCCCAAAGTTACAGCTAAATCCACCAAGGAATCTAGCTTAAGAGTTTCACAAAAACAACGGATTGCTTCACAAACTAACCACTTAGACTGCTCACAGAATCTTACAGAGATTCCTGAATAATGTGAAACTTTACACACATTTATATTCTACATCATAGAATAATTCCACAAAGTTTCACATGAATGCACTAAACAGAGTGATCACACCAACAGGTCAAAGATGCAGAAAACAGTCTGCCATTGCTTTGATTAAACTTGACTGTGATACTCAAAATATTCTAAGTCCTAAAAGTTATACTCAGAGAGTTCACTACTGAATGTACGGAGGCATACCAGCCGTACGGTATCTACTATCTACCTAAACTATTGTAAGTATACCCGAATAGTTCGAGGTATGTCATACTGAACAACTCTACACTAATAAACTAATTAGCAAAAAGACAAACCTATGTTGAACATAGCATTTACACTGACATCTCCACAATCTTTGTACGTCGAAAACAAAGCTACCACTAAGTTACCACTAAACAAATATCATTACTCACAATCTACACTAGATATATTATCCGCAGCTGCGTTAGCAGCTTTGTCCGTACGAATCATATCCAGGTCACCGCAGCTGCGTTGACTTATCTGCGTCGCAGTTGCTCCGTACCGGCGGCAAATATTCATCCAAAATAACCGCAGTTGCGTTGTCTTGTCTGCGTCGCAACTGCGCCGAACCAGCGGTGCTTGTTTTAACATTTCGTTTATTCCACATTGATCGCTACGCGATCCGCCGTCCATTTGTCAATGCTTGTACACGCCACTCAGTGAGTCTTTTACATCCCTTAAATTATATCCGTTCGTTCGCTCCCCCAATCCATGAATCCATTCAAACCTCCACATTAAATTCCATAGCGCACGAACTATTGCGTACGCACGAAACTAACTTTTCAAAACAACACAAACTGTCGTACGACTGGCAAAATGTACATCGAGAATCGTTATTAATGTGAAATTTAAATATTGTTGAAGGAAATTTACCGTAATTGATGCTAATTAAGATTTTTTTTATTTTTTTTTAAAGGTGTAGTAAAATTTCGACTTAATGCTAATTTGGGAACAACAAAAATGGAATATTCGTTGTACAATTTTATACATTAATATATGTATTTTTACAAGATATTAGAAACCGTACGTCGTCATGGAAATTAAATATCCGTACAGGTCAGACTAATCTACGTATCATTATAATCCCGTTTTAATCTTGTTTTTTTAGCGCATATTCTTATGCGTGAGCATATGATTTAATTCATTTTTGTAAGTTTTTCACTTATAGAAGTACATTTATGTACGGTCAGACATTGTCCGTATACCACACTATTTATATCTTATTGTATTTTTGTTCATTACCCTATTTTATACGTTACCATAATCAACGTCAAAGAAAAATTATAATCATCTAATTCTATTTGAGGAAAAAAAAAAAAAATTTAAAAACCCAAATTAGTGACTTTGACACTAATAACGATTCACAATGTAGCGTTGCCGTGGGTCAAAGTACGGACTGCTGTACCGCTAGCACAATCTAAAGTTGCCAACAATCCCAAGCAAAGACTACCAGCCGTACCTGCCCCTTAAAAAGCGTCGTTATAAGTAAGTGCGGTTCGCCAAAAGTGACGCATAGCGTGCATATTGACCATAAATGTCCCGTGCGCATAATACGCACAAAAAAAACGAGCGAAAACTATGCACAATACGTATTTAATGTAGAAATTAGTGGTTTTAAAGTATTTTCTAGGTCTAAATAGAACTAAAGAAGCCGAGGCAGTCTACCTCTAACTTCTCTCTCCAACTCTCAAACTTGTCGTAGTCATTAAGAATTTGGAGAGGAAGCTAGAGCCATGGCTACCTAGGCTATCTTGAGGTTTATGCGAAGTTTATATTAGTTAGTGAAATTCTGTGGTCTCCATTGACCCACAGAATGAGCAGCCTATGTAAAGCCTCTAGGATAATATTTGCCCCTTCTACTTTCCCGCTGAATAAGTGCCGCCCAGGCACAAAAATATTCTGACCACTCTCACCCTTGTGAGGACAAGACTCCCCTGAGTCAAACGCAAAAAGAATCACTAAATTTGCTCACTTGAGAAGTAAGTTATGGCTGGTCAAAGATGACCTTTATAGTTAGAAGCTCTCTTAGAGAGAGAGGTACCTAAATATTACTAAGTCTCGGTCTGCCTACTCACGACTACCTACTATTAAACCCTAGCCCAATAGGAACACTATAAAGTACAAGAAGGTACAATGGGCGATGTACTTATTGTACGACCATTGTACGACAAGGTCTACAAGGTGACACTTATCATATCGGAGGCCATGGTTCCTCCTCCCATCTTCTCCGGTATCAAATAATGTGGCGCCACGTGGCACCGCGTGACGCTATATCCGTATGCCGCCAAAAAGCACACTTCGTGTGGCGGTTATAATGCCGGCCGTCGAATCAAAACATATTTTACACGGTTCAGATTCGCGTACATGCAGAAATTGCTCCTTTTGGTTAGTCTGCTGTTAATTAGCTGTTTTGTTAATGTTAATATATTTATGAAACCCATCACGTGTATCGTTTCGTATCGCCTTAATGATTAAGGCGTAAGGCTATAAAGAATCTAGAGGTCTCAGGTTCAAATCTAGTTCTTGGCAACATTTTAGCAAAAATACCCTTAACTGCAAAAACTGCCACTTTCTAAATATGGCGGCAGCCATGGCGCGCCTTTGATCCTTACTCTCTTTCTATAAAACAAAAATAAAATAGGGAAGTGAACTATTAATTACCTCTTTTCAATAGGCTTCAAAGAAAGTGACGACATTGGAAAGACTTCCGAAGAGGCCCGGGAAGTCGTGACAAAACTTCTCGAGGAGTACGCAGATGTGTTTTCCCCGAAGCTCCCCGAAGGATTACCTCCGAAGCGCGAAGTAGACCATAGGATAGAGCTTGTTCCTGGAGCGGTACCCCTGGCTAATCGGATGTACAAGATGAGCTACACCAAGTTGGACGAATTGAAAAAGCAACTCGCGGAGTTGGTCGAAGCCGGAGCAATCGAACCAAGCAAGTCACCGTATGGAGCCCCCGTTCTCTTTGTGAACAAGAAGTATGGAGGTTTCCGTATGTGTGTAGACTACCGAGCGCTGAAAAAATTAACGGTGAAGAATGCGTACCCCTTACCGAGGATAGACGAATTGTTGGATCGACTTCGAGGTGCCAAATATTTTTCAAAAATAGACTTGCGGAGCGGCTACCACCAGATCAGAATTGCCAAGGAGGATGTAGAGAAGACGGCGTTCAGAACTCGATACGGTCATTTCCAATTTCGGGTAATGCCGTTCGGGTTGACTAACGCACCGACAACCTTTATGCATTTAATGAATTCCATCTTTTGGCAATATCTGGACGTGTTTGTGATCGTCTTCCTAGACGACATACTGGTGTATAGCCGAACGCAAAAGGAGCATATGAAGCACTTACGGAAGGTCCTCGAAGTCCTTCGGGAGCATAAGTTATACGCAAAAAGAAGTAAATGTGACTTCTTCAAGGAGAAGATTGATTTTTTAAGCCATGTGGTGAGCCGGGACGGAATCGCAGTGGATCCAAACAAGACAAAGGCCGTTAAGGAGTGGCCACAGCCGACAAATATCACGGAGTTACGGAGCTTTCTAGGACTATGCTCCTATTATCGACGTTTTGTCGAAGGTTTCGCAAAAATCGCTTCACCGCTTACGGAGTTGCTCAAAAATGATGTGCCCTATGATTGGAAAGCGGCGCAAGGGGCAGCCTTTAACACGCTAAAGGAGCGGTTGGTTACCGCCCCTGTGTTAGCTATTTCTGATCCGGACTTACCTTGGACGATAATTACCGACGCTAGCGATACGGCTATTGGAGCGATCCTTATGCATGATCAAGGAAAAGGCCTTCAACCCATTGCCTACGATAGTCAAAAACTAAAGGCAGCAGAGCTGAACTGGGCCACCCATGAGAAAGAGACAATAGCTATCATCAATGCGCTGGAGGTTTGGAAGTGTTACGTTCAGGGGAAACGGATCACGGTTATCACGGATCACCACGCCTTACAATATCTCCAAACCCAGCCGAAGTTGTCCAAGAAACAAGTGCGCTGGATGACGTTTCTGCAAACCTTCGGTCCGGAACTTGTTATAGAATATAAGCCGGGCAAAACGAACCCGGCGGATGCGCTGTCAAGAAGACCCGACGTCGCTGCGTCGCCAGCGGAGCAACGACTGCAAGCATCGCCGCAAGGGAACAGAGAGTGTGTGAAAGAGAACACGGCAGCGTCGACCGCAACGCAAGATCCGAAACTCAGCGCAGTCACCAGTACGGTGCAGGTGGACGAACAGTGGTTAAGTCGGATAAAGGCCGCCTACGACGACGATGATGCACTAAAAGAACTCATCAAACGGAAGGTACTCGTTCGAACCGCCAATGGTATGTGGCGGTACAGACCGAGTAAGACAACACGACTTTATGTGCCAACAAATACGGAACTTCGTCACACGATTCTTAAAATGAGTCACGACGAGCCGCTCAGTGGACATTTTGGGCGGGATAAAACAACCGCACGTGTTGCTGAGGCGTATTACAGGCCAAACATGACTCGAGACATTGCAGAATATGTCCGGACGTGTGACTCGTGTAATAGGAACAAATCGGATTCAGGGCAACAAGGTTTGTTATAACCCCTTCCAATACCATCTGTTCCTAGGGAGGCGATCTCAATGGATTTCATCGTGGCCCTTCCCCGGACGAAGGAGGGCTACGACTCAATCTTCGTCGTCGTGGATTACCTGACGAAAATGGCACATTTTCTCCCTACGTCCACCACAGCTACTGCACGAGATATCGCGAACTTATTCTTTTGGGAGATATTCCGCCATCACGGACTTCCAAAAAAGATCGTTAGCGACCGCGATCGTAAATTCGTGAGCCACTTTTGGCAAAATCTATTTGCATTATGTGGCACGCAGCTGTCCATGTCCACAGCCTACCACCCTCTAACTGATGGTCAGACTGAAAGGGTGAATCGAACTTTGGAGGAAGCGTTGCGGGCTTATGTCTCAAGGCACCAAACGGATTGGGTGGACCATTTAACAGCGATTGAGGTAGCATATAACAGTGCACTGCACTCTTCGACGAATGCTACGCCATTCTCCCTCAATGGACGACAACCCACTCTTCCCCAAAACTTATTGGTAGCGGACTGCCAAACACCGGCAGCTCTGGACTTTGCCAAAACGCTGCAAGAAAACCTGGAAAAGGCGGCCAAGGCGCTCCAACTGGCTAAGGATCGTCAAAAGTCGCAGGCCGACGCTCATCGGAAGGACATCATCTTTAGCGTGGGGGACAAGGTTCGCCTTGATATGGCAAACCTCTCCTTGGCGAGTGCCCTCTCGAAGAAGTTGGCCTCGAAGTTCACGCGCCCGTTCACCATTCTTTCCCGTGTGGGGGCCGTGGCTTATAAATTGGATATCCCGACGGACTGGCATATCCACAACATTTTTCATGTTTCCCTTCTTAAACCATTCCGCGATCCTGATTCAATGTTCCCTCATCGACGACGGCATACTCCTTTACCACCCGTTCGAGGAACTTCGGACGAGTATGAGGTGGAAGAGATCCTTAAGTCACGCCACCCTCGGAATTCCAACTCCACCCAATATTTGGTGCGTTGGAAAGGCTACGGTGCTGAGGACGACTCTTGGGTGGACGAGAAGGATCTACATTCCCCGGAGTTGCTGCAACGGTTTCAGCGGAGTGAGGCCACTCAGCTTTACCGGAGGGGCAATTACAGCGGCCGCAACAAAGGAGCGAATCACAATGTCGCAACCATCGCAATCATCTTGGGGACGCGGCAAAGGACCGCAACGGCGATGTTACCACACCGCAGCGCTGTAGCAGCGCAGCCACCGCAGCGCAACATGATTACGATGACGTTAGAGGATCGCAGCACCACCGTTGCGCTAACAGGAAAGCGCAATGGCGCAACTGTGTTTAACTATATGGGTAACGATGAACCCTCATTGTCGCTGCAGCAGCGCAGTTTTATAAATGATGGACGCTGCGATACCCTCGCACGCTGCGACGTTTCACAAAGTTCAAAAGTGAAACCCTCAACCCCCGTGAATAAAGCCGCCATCCGTCCTCACGACCAACCCAGTCTCGGTAGCTTGGAAATTGCTTCTCTCCACACAATCAGTTTACCTTCGCTTCTGGAATTACCGAACTTGTCTGGTTCAGCAGTGTCTATGGCGTCGTCGTCCTATCCACCACCAAAAAGGAGGAGACTAGTACGGGTGGGACAAGGAGATCGGGACCGTCCCGAGAGATTGTTATGGGCGGCGGAGGCCATGGTGGAAGCAAGCAGGCGAAGAGTAGAAGTGGAACCGGAACCTGAGGAAAGTGACAGTAGCGAGGCACCACCGGCAGAGACCAGTGGAGGGGAGGGGTCAAAAAACTCACAAGACCCTGAATACACCCCAACCCAGAAAGGTGATCAGGAATTTAAAGAAGATCATGAGCTATCAGAGGTGGAGGAAAATGAACGAGAACCAACGCCTCCGCCAATTGAAGAGCGGAGGTCACCCCTGAGGTGCGGGTACTCAAGTTGGCTCGAAAGAATGCTCTGCAGCGGGCTGGAGCTGCAAGGAAACACGTGTCCTTTAAATTACGGAAGGTACCTCGGTGGTGAAACTCTGAGACCTCCATTGGCCCTCAGAGTATGCAGATCCAAAAGAAGTTAATCTAGATAGTGCCGACTCCAAGTTAATATAAACCCAAATAACTAACCCCTTGATAGTCACAATCCCAATATAGATTCACCACTGTGAAATAACACTTTCTGTGTACTTAGTTCCACCACAGAATGCAAAGTTAGAATATGAGATTTGGACACATTCACCCACTTTGACTTTCCCTTATAAATGCAGCCACCCTGGCAGACAAAATCTCTGACCGACTACATCCCTGTGTAGCTTGGACTCCCTTGAGTCCGCAACAAAAAGAATCACTGAAAATGGTCAAGTAAATTGATAGTTATGGCTGGCCAAAGTTTGCCATTTATACAGAGTGCTCTCTGGGAGAGGCAGCTGCCTACCCAAAATTTTCTAAGTCCAATTCCCTCTCTTAAACTCTATCTACTGAAGTACGGCACCAATCAAATTACTGTGTCGTACAGAAAAGTACAGGTGCCGGTGTACTTTATGTACGGCCATTGTACGACATGGCCAAAATGTCGACACGTGTCAAATCAGGATTTGTTCCTGTAATCTGCGGAATTCCCGTAGTCCAATGTTATCACGCCACGTGTCATCTGACGTGGCAAAGACCGTTAAACGCCAAAAATGCCTTTTCCGTGATCGCGGCGCCTATCGTGGCCGTCCGATCAAAACCGGCTATAATCCTAGCCGCTGAAATTCGACGCGCGGTATTTGTTTCGCTATCGAAACAAATGCGCGGTATTTGTTTCGCTATCGAAACAAATGCGCGGTATCCGTTCTGTCCACATACTGTACTTCATACTAAATCAAACTGTATCTATGTACTAAGTATCTATTAGTCGTTAAACGGATTAATCTACATATGACGATTTTTATATTTATCAAACCCTATATATCGTAATATCTGTCCTAGACTTAACGGCTAGAGTTAACGGCTAATGCGGATTGACGGACGGCATGTACCAGGATCAATTCCGGTGTTCGTCCACTAACTTTTGGTAAGTCTACCTAATTCACCCCCTTGTCTTCTCTAGAGAGCCTAGGCAGCCATGGCTCTAGCTCCCTATCCAGCCTTTAGTGATTACAACAAGTGTGGGGGCTTGGATAAGGGAGTTAGAGGCAGACCGCCTCAGCTCTTTTTCTATCCTAATATAGACCTAGAAAATACTCAAATATCAACACTCCCCTTATTTTCTAGTCTTTTTTCTTTCAACTTCCACAAACAAGTAAACAAACACCCCCTCCCTTTTTTTTTTTTTCTTTTCTTTTTCCTTTTTCCTTTCCTTTTCATAAAACTTAAGTATTTAACACAGTGCATTAAATGAACTGAAATAATAATTGCATCACACATTTTATTTAACATCCCACTTTTCATAAATCCGAGCAAAGATGTTATCCACCTCATCACACACAAACCGATTTCCCTCTTGCGATCCAAACAGCCAGCCCCATCTCCAATCTGCAACATACACCCAGATGCTAACCCTTTTACAGGCACATCTTCACAAGTGACGTCACACCAAGTAGTGATGTCAAATCCATCCACCCCCAAATATTCCCAAAAAACACTAGTCCCCACTAAGTTCCTCATAAGATCTACATCTTTCGTACTCATATTTTTATCCATGATAATTACCCCATTTTCTGAACTTCCCTCACTCTCTCCCATGGAATTCTTTCCACTATTACTTTCTAATTTAATTCCCAATAAATATTTCTTCTCTCCCCTATCCTTTGAAACCTCTTCGAGTTTCACTTCTCCCCTTTCCTCGGAATCCGTTGAAGTCTCCCTTTCCGACCAGTTTTCTGGTTCCCTATTATCTATAAAATTATCCTGATTAATTTTATCTTTCCCGTTTTCACTTATGGATCCTAGAACTGACTTTCTCATTTCTAAGTCATACACTCTACACTCCTCGACATCCTCAAGTACCTCCTCTCTCTTTACTTCCCTTATACCTCCAAAAGCACACTGTTGCCTTCGTGCAATTACTGTGTGCTTTTCTTTCTTCCCCATACTACTAATCCGGAGAAGCTCTAAAATATCTTCATCCTCTTTCTCCTCTTCCCCTTCTTCCTCCTCATCCACATTCCAACTTCTAAGTTTTTCCAAACAAGGGCATTCCTCCATATAATGACCCGGTTCCCTACAAAAGAAGCAAGCCCCCTTTTTCAAAGCTCCCCTTTCTTTTCCTCTCCCTCTCTTTCCACCAAAGTTCCGATAAGGTTTACCTTTGTCTTTCTTTCTCTCATCACGCTTCCGCTCGTCACCACCGTTCCTCTCATCACGCTTCCGCTCGTCACCGCCGTTCCTCTCATCACGCTTGCCCCAATCACCACCAGCTGAAAATACATTGACCCTGTCCTTTCCCCTACGAAGCTCCAAAGTGCTTTCCTTCACAAGAATTATTCCCATGGTAAAGCTCCAAGTCCATGAGGAGCCATCCATTGCCTGCATACGACAAATGATGTTTTGGTACTCATCTGGGAGTTCCATAAGTAGTGTATTAATCTTACTCTCCTCAGATTCTACATATCCCGCACTAGTAAGCTCAACGTATAACGCAACAATATCATTGCAAAACTCTATCATGTTACCACCTTTATAAACGTAGGCATCTATTTCCTGTTTTACTAATTGTTGCCACTGAATAGTCTCACTCTTATAAATCTAAATTAGTTCTTCCCATATCTTTAAAGCTTTCGTTAGACTTAAAAGAGTGATAGCTATCGACTTAGACACATATCTAAGTATGAGATGTTTTGCTATAGTGTTTTTGTATTCCCATATTTTTGTGTCATTTTCTTCAGTTTTAATCCCTACATGTGGTACCATAGCTGAGAGCCTAGCTCACCTCACCATAGGTGTCCCATTTTCCTTCTCCTCTATTTCTCTATCCACGGAAAGATTTTTCCCTTCACCTTCCGTAGCATCTAAACTCCGGTTGATATTCTAGGCAGCCTCAGATGAATCTCCATAGTAAGCTCCTCCAAAGCCAGGTGGCGGACATCTCACTTGTCCCGAAACAATTCCCCATAAGTGTTTCTCAAAAAGCAATCCCGCCATTGTAAACTCCCAATAGGTGAAGTCTGTTCCATCGAACATAGGCACCCTAGATGGTGGGCCTTTAACCTGAAACTCAGAGACCTCCATTGGCCCTCAGAGTATGCAGATCCAAAAAAAGCTAATCTAGATAGTGCCGACTCCAAGTTAATATAAACCTTAATGACTGACCCCTTGACAGACACAATCCCAATATAGATTCACCGGTGTGAAATAACACTTTCTGTGTGCTCAGTTCCACCACAGAATGCAAAGTTAGAATATGAGATTTGGACACATTCACCCACTTTGACTTTCCCTTATAAATGTAGCCACCCTGGCAAACAAAAACTCTGACCGACTACACCCTTGTGTAGCTTGGACTCTCTTGAGTCCGCAACAAAAAGAATCACTGAAAATGGTCAAGTAAATTGATAGTTATGGCTAGCCAAAGTTTGCCATTTATACAAAGTGCTCTCTGGGAGAGGCAGCTGCCTACCCAAAATTTTCTTTGTCCAATTCCCTCTTTTAAGCTCTATCTACTGAAGTACGGCACCAATCAAATTACTGTGTCGTACAGAAAAGTACAGGTGCCGGTGTACTTTATGTACGGCCATTGTACGACATGGCCAAAATGTCGACACGTGTCAAATCAGGATTTGTTCCTGTAATCTGCGGAATTCTCGTAGTCCAATGTTATCACGCCACGTGTCATCTGACGTGGCAAAGACCGTTAAACGCCAAAAATGCCTTTTTTGTGATCGCGACGCCTATCGTGGCCGTCCGATCAAAACCGGCTATAATCCTAGCCGCTGAAATTCGACGCGCGGTATTTGTTTCGCTATCGAAACAAATGCGCGGTATCCTTTCTGTCCACATACTGTACTTCATACTAAATCAAACTGTATCTATGTACTAAGTATCTATTAGTCGTTAAACAGATTAATCTACATATGACGATTTTTATATTTATCAAACCCTATATATCGTAATATCTGTCCTAGACTTAACAGCTAGAGTTAACGGCTAATGCGGATTGACGGACGGCATGTACCAGGATCAATTCCTGGGTCCGTCCACTAACTTTTGGTAAGTCTACCTAATTCACCCCCTTGTCTTCTCTAGAGAGCCTAGGCAGCCATGGCTCTAGCTCCCTATCCAGCCTTTAGTGACTACAACAAGTGTGGGGGCTTGGATAGGGGAGTTAGAGGCAGACCGCCTCAGCTCTTTTTCTATCCTAATACAGACCTAGAAAATACTCAAATATCAACAGGTGGGAACCAGCGGACGAAGAAGCGGAGGAAGTTTCCCCAGTGGCCGATCCTCAAGAACCCCGGATTCCGGCACCCGAGGAGCCTGCACCGGCGGACGTTCCGCCGCGACCCGAAGTACCTGAGGTTTAGGAAGGGAAAGATCAGGTTCGAGAACGAATCACTTGGCGGCGGTTGGCAGTTGCAGATCATCACATTGCGTTACTGGAGACCTGATGTGAACAGCTCCAAAATCAACTCGACGCCCTTCGCCAGGAGTTTGAAGAGTATCGCGAGGAAACATATGACATACTCCGGCAATTGCAGTTTCCCTGAGTCAATCAAAGTTTAGCGGGACGCTGAATCCTTAGTGGGAGGCACTGTAATAGGGTTACAGAATTGGGTACTTAGTGGCTAGGGCTAGGCTGCTATAGTTGCGATTCCAGAGCAACGCAACTGCGATTCTAGACCAGCGCAGCATAACAACATATCAACTTAGCGGCGTAGCAACTTAGTAGTGCAGCAGCGTAGCAGCGCAGCATAGCAACGCCGCAGAATGTAGATTGAGTTGTATAGTTCTAGAAGGAAGTTTTGGATAGATCTCGGTAGACCGTGAAGGTCCACGTGTACAGCTGTATAGTACTAGGTTGACTAGCAGTTAGTTAGTTTAAATAGTCGAGTAAGGCCTAGTGAATGAGACCTGAAGTAGACCTACACAGTTAGCGCAACCCTGTACCATCTTTCAAGTAATAAAGCGCAACCTTGTCTGTGAGTTCTGTGTGCTCCTCCTGTTGCTACGAGAAGATCCTTGGTGTTTTCCGCTGTGCAATGTGACGTGTTGGGGTGTATTGTTGCCTCTTTTACAATTTTCCTTTGTTTAAACTCTCGTTTCTTGATGTTTTCTTGCGTTTAGGCGGACTGATGGCATTTTTATGAAATTAATTGTGCGTTTGGGGAGGAGACAAGTTTGATGTGCATGCAACTGTGCAAAGAGTGGAATGGAGTTCTAACTGTGTTAAAAAAGGGATCTAGGTTTATGAAAACCTGAGATGTTGTGGGGAGAGTAGGTAAAGTGACTGGAAGAGAGATCGTAGGTTGTGAATTTGGGGACTATAATGACAATGTCGGGGAATGTGTAAAATTGGTGTTACCCAAGAGAGATACAATAGGAAGTGGATTGTTTACGTGAGAAACCGTACGAAGTGTTCCTAACAATGTCGGAGAATGTGTAAAATTGGTGTTACCCAAGAGAGAAACAATAGGAAGTGGATTGTTTACGTGAGAAATTGTACGAAGTGTTCCTAGTGTTTTAATGGTCTGTTGATCCGTTCTATTTGGCAACGCGTTTTCAGCCATATTTTCTGCCCCACAATAAAGCTTTTGTCAAATTCACCATTATTAATGTGGTTAGTGCCACAAATCAAAAACTGAGAAAACGTATATTTTCTTTTAGAATGTTTGATTTGTATTAACTGTGATGCCGGATGACATAAAAAAAGAACACTCCCACAAACAAGCTTCCGTCAAATTCACCATAAATAGTGTGGTTAGTGCCACAAATTAGAAAACTGTACCAAAACAGAAAAATGTTTTCTTTCTTTTAGAATGTTTGAGTTGTATCTACTGTGATGTCGGATAACGTAAAAAAAAAGCACTCCCACAAACAAGCTTCCGTCAAATTCACCATAAATAGTGTGGTTAGTGCCACAAATAGAAAAGTGTTCCAAAACAGTTAAAAGTTTTTTTTCTTTCAAAATGTTTGGTTTTTATACCTTCCGTGGTGGTTGAAAAAGTCTCTCTGAATATTTTCTCTCGCTCCCTTCCGCTCCCCTTAAAGCCAACTTGTGGCAGAATGCGAAATAATGTACTTTGAAGGTGTGGATGGCGCTCTAGGTGAAAGTGGAAGCGAGGGCGACTAGTAGTGGTAGACTTTTCACCTTTCTGTCGAAGGCCACTGCAGCCTTCAGACCCTTGTAAAAAAAAAACGTACAATGTACTAGCGGACAAAAACCAATAACCCTGTACTTTTTTTTTCGTCAAATATTTTTGAAAACTTGTCACACGTGGGAGTATGTTTTTCTATTGGTGTAAACGGTTTTACCTAGCGTAAAACATATTGCTGATGTTGTTTATGAAAATATTGAAGATGACGTGACAGTGGGTCGAAAAAACGCAAGACGACAAATTTTCGTACACCCTAAGTTTGAGAATGACGCAAATTGTACTTTACAAATTTGTGATTTCTTCGTAGGGTCGCAACTTAGGCAGTACGACGCTAAGTTATAAAGGAAAATGACAGAAAAAAACCCGAACTTAGCCACATGAGGCCGCAGCCTAAATAACGCTAACTCGACTCTATTGCTTTAAATAGACTAAATGATTCTATATTTTTCATATACTATTTAGGGTAAGGTTTAATAATCGTAAAAGTATTTTAATATAGGTTCGTTTTAAATAGTGTGGAGTACGGACGACGTCCGACCATGCAAAATTGTTCTTTTAAAAGTAAAAAGTACAAATAATGATTTAATACAGGCCGTTATCATGTAACTGTGTTTTAATAAACAGCGTAGTGCAAACGACATAGTGACGATAAACTGTAAGTTTTGTCATTTTCTGAACACATACCTTATTTACAGTGGATATTTTAGCGCGTCAAATTAGAGTACTTCAATAAATTAGAGTAAAATTTGTTTTCGGAAAAGTTCTATCACACAAATTAGAGTTCATAACTCTAATTATTTTTTTCTCTTTTTTTACTCTAATTTTTTCATTACTCTAATTGTGATTCGTAATGTACTGTAATATACACCGCGAATCGTAATTAGAGTAAATAACGCTTATTCGGTCGCCCTAAATTTCGACTCTATCACGTTAAATAAAGTAAATGATTCTAATTTTTTCATTATACTATTTAACGTAAGGTTTAATTAGCATAGAAAATTCTAACATAGGTTCGTTTTAAATAGTGTGGAGTACAGACGACTTCTGAGGGTGCAAAATTGTACTATATTAAGTAAAAAAATACAATCAATGATTTAAAACAGACCGTTTTCATGTAAATGCGTTTTAACAAACAGCGTAGTGCAAACATCATAGTGACGATAAACTATACGTTTTGTCAGATTTTGTGTGAATACCTTATTTACAGTAAAGATATTACCGCGCCAAATTCGAGTACTTGAATAAATTAGAGTATAATTCCTTTTTGAAAAAGTTATATCACACAAAATAGAGTTCATAACTCTAATTTTTTTTCTCTTTTTTTACTCTAATTTTTTCATTACTCTAATTACGCTTCGCGGTGTAGAGTACTGAAATTCTTGCATGTGAATTCTATTTTGATTGGTACCAAGTCTGCTTCTTTTCATATCTTAAAATACATTCGAAGATTCTTTCAAGCGTATAATTTGGATGTGTAAGAAAGGGGGATAAGATTTTATAATAAAAAACGTCGATGGTTAAACAATCCAAGTATAAACGTGATTGAAATGTAAAATTGTTCATTTACCATTAAAGGCTACAGTGGGAAAACCCAAAATTACAAACAAAAACTACAAAAGCTAAGCAACTATACGAGCAAAAATATTGAAAACAATAAAAACAAAAACGAATAACAAAACCAAACTACAAAAGACCTAAAAACCACAGTATCCACAAACTCTCAAGGACAAAAAGGGAATTTGGTCCAAAACCCAAAACAAATCGGCATAGACGGTCAGAACGACAAATATCATCAATGAGCACAAGGTAGCAAGAAGGTAAATCTCACAATCCACGACCATCAATCACCACCGTGCTTCATCGGATAAGGGGTGATGATTGAGACCTTTCAAGCGTGATAGAGATACATTCGCGGTAAAAGCCAAACATAAGAATTGGGGAAAAGCTACCAAGTTCCCTAACTTCAAAAGACCGCCGAGCGCAAGCAGTGATAATGTTGTCGAACAACGATCCATGATCCCAAATGTCTATTAAGAAAATGGTATAAAGATAACGACTGGGACTCGGTGAGCGTAATCATGTTCTTTGGAGGTCATGACGTCTCTAGCCACAACACCAATATGAAATACCGCACGCGTGGAAACGTGGGATCCCTTAGGGTCGGTGAGAAATGTATCTGCAATGTTCTCTCCACGCCTTGCAAAAACATGAGATTCACGCGAGGGTTGCGTACACCCTTAGATTGAGATCGTGGCGAGGGGATGTGCAACAACTCACGTTTCATAGTGTATCTTGCTTCACTACCTATTGAAGCGTTTGCATCTCTAACTAAAATATGTGTCATTGCGCGCTCCCCATAGTGTGAAAACAAAGCAAATGAACACCATTTTTATCGATAGATTGGCCACAAAGGCAAAAAGGCTTGCCCAAGACCAAAGGGTGTGGCCAAAACGTAAGCGTAGTAGAGAAAAAAATTGTTGAGAAGATAAGTGGAATGAGGCAAAAATGGGAGTAGCGACGGGCTACCTTATAAATGGTATTTTGTTCGACCTGAAAATGATTGTTGGTCATGAGGGATGATTATGGAGGAACGACTTGGTTGTCCACGGTCGGTAAAAACCGAAAAGTAAACAACAACAGATAACAAAACTTCGTCAATATTTACAATCGCATGGGGTAAAATAGAACTTTCGTGTAACTTTGTGACCTCCATTGGCCCACAAAGTATGCAGCTTATGTAAAGCCTCTATGATAATATTTGCTCTTTTTACATTCCTACTAAGTATAAGTCACCTAGTCAGACATATATTCCGACCAACCTCACACGTGTGAGGGCCCGACTCCCCTAAGTCAGACGCAAACTATATTTCTAAATTTGCTCCCCTGAGCAGTAAGTTATGTGAAGCCAAAGATGACTTATAAATAGAAAAGGTCACCAAGAGAGAGGTGCCTCAAAAATAGCTAAATCCCTCAACCTCTTACTCACAACTACCAACTACTAAACCATAAACCAATAAGAGGACTGTACAGTAAAAGAAGGTACAATGACAAATATACTTCTTGTAGAACCATTGTATGACATGGCCTTCTACGTGACGCTTAATTTGCTTCCCTGAGCAGTAAGTTATGTGAAGCCAAAGATGGCCTACATATAGAAAAGGTCACCAAGAGAGAGGTGCCTCAAAAATAGCTAAATCCTTCAACCTTTTACTCACAACTACCAACTACTAAACCATAAACCAATGAGAGGACTGTACAGTAAAAGAAGGTACAATGACAAATATACTTCTTGTAGAACCATTGTATGACATGGCCTTCTACGTGACGCTTATCAGATCGAGAGCCATGGTTCCTCCTCTCGTCTTCTCCAATGTCCAGTGAAATGATGCCAAGTGGCATTGCGTGACACCGCTTCCGAAAGCCACCAAAATTTCATTCCGGGTCGGACGCTACAACGAGAAGTTTTTGATCAAGGTATTCTATATGGTTAGATTTGCGTCTGTGCATTTCGTCAATTTAAATGCGCCGCTTCGTCGTTTAGTTCAATTAAATGAATTCGCCACCAAGTTACTATTGTAAATGTTGTCAAACCCCACATATGTAACAATTTTTCTCCGACTGGGCAGATAAGACGGACGATTGTTTGACAGGCGGTGACTTTATCTTTATTGGACCAGGATCAAATCCTGGTAAGGTCAAATATCTTTTTGTCAAAGGTTAATATGCGTGCTTCTTTAGTGTGTCTCCTTGACGGCTTGAAGGTAGCCATGGTTGCCTAAGTCTTAGTCACTGCAACATGTATGTAGACTTAGGGTGGAGACTAGGACAAGTAACTAGAAAATGCTTTTTCAACACTCCCCTTATTTTCTAGTCAGTCTTTACTTTTAACCGACATTTTTTTTTGCGAAATATCAGTTTTGGAGATGAAACAGGTTTTGTCACCATATTTGCTACCACTTCTCTATCTGGTCTATATTCCAATGTTTTAATTTGATTCTCAATTTTTTCTCTTATAAAGCTTTATCTTACATCCATTTGTTTTCCTTTAAAGTGATGTTTGGGATTGGCTGCAATGGCAATCGCAACCTGATTATTGCAAATTTCATTTTGAACACCACATTTTATAAATCCAAGATATTGTAGTAAAGATTTCACCAACATTTATTCCTTCACAACAAAGCAAGTGGCTATGTACTCAGCCTCCATTGTGGACTGAGCAACGCCCTTTTGGTGCTTGCTACTCCAAAAATAAGCCTTATTCCCAACAAACAACACATACCCAGAAGTACACCTCCTCATTAGAGCATCCTCATAACTGACATCACTCGACGTGGTGATGTCAGCATTATCCCCTCCCAAATGCAACCATATATCTCTCATTCCTATCAAGTGCCTCATAACCCTCTTGGATGCTTCTTTATCTCTCTTCTTGTGGTCATTCAAACTCGTACTCAATATTTGTACTACTGCCACTATATCGGGCAGTTTACACTTTATAAAATAGATCAAGTTGGGTACAATTTGTAAAATAGATCAAGCAAACGACAACCTGTTTGCTCGAAATATTTCTCATAAATTTTCTTTCCTACGGTCCTAACTCGTCATCAAAATTTAGAACTGCTCCTTTTGAGATCCCCTCATTTCTTTTCTTTAAATCCGTTGGAGTTGTACAATTATTGGCTTTATCCATTTAATTTTTCAAGCATATTTCGATTGCCTCCTCTTGAGTTTGTCTAATTCTTTTTTTTTCTCTCTATCCCTCTCATGTGAATTCCCAAAATATATTAAGCTTCCTCCCAAATCCTAAATGAGTGAAGGACGCCGAGAATAATATGAGTCGCCACGTTGATGTTGAAATCCTAGATTTTAGTATCATTTGCCTCGGTTTTTTGAACTTCCACTACCGAAACCGATCTAGTAGCCATCGGTGTGAGTTACTCATTTTCTTTGTCCGACACGATGCTTTACTCAACATCCTCTACCGCCTCTGCCTCTGTAGATCCTCTTGTGAATCGAGAACCTCCAAACCCTGGTGGAACTCTTAGTTTTGCAGTTGGTCGAAGCACACGACCACTCACAATGCCCCATAGTCGTTTTTCAAATAATGCACCCCTCATCCTGGTTTCCCAATAAATGAACCATGATACATTGAAAATAGGCACCATAGAAGGTGGGCCCATAACGTGTAATTGTGTGACCTCCATTAGTACACAGAATGTCCAGCTTATATGAAGCCTTTAGGATAATAATTGCACTTTTGACTTTGGCAATGAATAAGTGCCACCCTCGCACGCAAAAATCTGACTGACTAAAACACCCTTGTGTAACGCCGACTTCCCTGAGTTCGCGGCAAAAAGAATCACCGAAATTGCTCAATTGAGCATTAAGTTATGGCTGACCAAAGATGGCATATAAATATAAATGCACCCTGGGAGAGAGGCGGAAACCTAAAATTTTCTAGGTCCTAAGCTCCCTCTCTAAACGTACTACTAGTGTACATAGCCAATGAAGAGACTGTAAGGTACAAGAAGGTACACGTATTGCTGTACTTCTTGTAGAGCCAGGGTACGGTATGGTCGCTTCTCTAACGCGTGTTAGTTCTTGAGCCGTAGTTGCAACTTTGAGACCTCCATAGGTCCTCAGAATGGGCAGCTTGCAAAAAGCCTCTAGGATTACCCTGACCCCTTTGTGTTTTAAAAAGAATAACCGCCACCATGGCTGACAAAACTCTGACCACCTTTCACCCCTGTGAAGGCGAGACTCCCCTGAGTTGATAGCAAAAAGAATCTATGAATTTGCTCCCCTGAGAAGTAAGTGTTGTTCTTTGGTCTAAAATAGACCGTAGAAGCCACCCAAACTATCAAACAAAATGTTAAGCAAAGTTAGGCTAATGAACAATCATTTGAAATGCATCCTCCATTTAACATACATGCTTACACAGATGCAATCATTCATCCGCACACAAACGGAGCAAGCATGCGTACACAAACGCATGAAATCATCTAGGGTTTCATGGAATAGAAGCTTAATATATCGCCATCATCATAACAAACCCTAAGAAAATGCATGATATAACAAACATGACATTAAGGATTGATGAAGTAATCAACATAAACAAACCTTAGGATAACATCTAAGGTTTGATGAATAATCAACATAACAAACCCTAGGACAAATGCATTAACAATACATATCAAACAAACATAAAATTAACACATATATATAATAATAAATGAATGCATCACATATAAACAAAAGTATAATCAGATGATAAATGTATCATTTAAATGCATGACCTAATCGACAACCCTAAAAGTTTACATCTTCGGTCCCTACTTTTCATGCTAAGCATTGATGATTTACTAACAAAGCTGATAGCTATATATACACTTGTGAGCTGTCAACTAACTGTCAAAATATCCTACGTAAATTACGTAACTGTTATTATATCCTATTTAACCATGATAATCTAGTAATAAGAATAAGCTAATCGTAAGCGTGCACCTGAAAGTCAAGCAATCGTAAACGTACACTTGTTTGCAAATACGACACATAAACACACACAAAGTAAACTGTCAAAACCCTAAATGATCACGTAAATAAAACTTGTCATAATCAACACTAATTTATAATACACATAAAACAAACCAATGTTGTTCCAAATATTTACAGGTACACAAAATCTTATGCTGAGTCATGGCGAATAAATCAACAGGACTTCGCGAATCTCGTCAAAGCATCCGGGACGTCCAAAAATAAATATCGTGTGATTTGACGCGATTTTGCGGCCCCACTCTTTAAAAATAATGGCGGCCTTTGTCCGCAGTCCGTAGCTCTTAATTGGAACACTTGATGATGCGCCACGTGGTCCAAAAGTCCACTTGACGAAACAACGTCAAATCATCCGAAATTGTCCGTACTGCAATTTTGTTCCTCGTCATAAATGCGCCTGCCAAAAATAAGTACACCAGTCCCAAAAAGATTCTATGTACCGGCGGCGTCCTTTTCCATATATCCCACCTGTCGCATTATGTTCTTTACATGCGACGTACCATTTCATCTTCGTCAAATATCTATCAGCCGTCCATTTCCTATCACATTTCGCGCCACTCAATTGCTTCATTAATTTTACTCGTACATTTAATTCCCCAATCCGCAAATCCTTTCGAACCTCCACAGTAGATCGCGTAAATGCGTACGTACGCAAACACGCGCACGCACGAAACATCGCGTTCGCACGAAGCGTCGTGTTCGCACGAAACTAACTTTTCAAAAAGTAAGTTATGAAGTGTCAAAGTTGACCTTTTGTATAGAAGCTCTTTGGGAGGGAGGGTCCAATCTATTAAATTTTTCTAAGTCCTATCTCTCTCTCAAACTCTATCTACTGAAGTATGACACCAATCATTACACTTTATACATAAAGGTAGAGGTGTCGGTGTACTTTTTGTACGACCGTTCTACGACACATGGCCAACAAGTCGACACATGTCATTTTTGGATTCGTTCCTGTAATCCTCGGAGATGTTGTAATCCAATGTGATTGTGCCACGTGGCAATTGATGTGACGTCGACCGCAAACTGCCGAAACCTATTCCGAGATCTCGGCATGCTTTGTGGCCGTCCGATTAAGTCGGATTGCAATCGTGGCTGTCATAAATACTTGCGCAGTATTTGTTTTGCCTTCGAAATAAAATGTGTTGTATCCGTTTCGGATGACTCTTATGAATCTCGTCCGTTGACTAGATTCATATCAATCGCAGCTGCGTTGTCCCGTACCGGATCACATTTATATCACCCGCGGCTGCGGTGTCCTGCACCAAATCATATCCAAGATAGTAGCAGTTGCGTTGTCTGTACGGATCTTATCCAAAGTGACCGCAGCTGCGTTTGTCCTGTCTGTATCGCAGCTTCGCTGCTCTGCTGCTGCGCAGCTCTGCTGTATAGCAGCTGCGCTGCTCTTTCGTATAGCAGCTGCGCTGCTGTCTGTATAGTTGCTGCGCTGCTGCGCTGCTCTGAGACTGAGAGCTTTCCAAAAGACAACAAAATATACTTTGTGTAGAACCATTGTATGACATGGCCTTCTACGTGACGCTTATCAGCTGGAGAGCCATGGTTCCTCCTCCCGTCTTCTCCAATGTCCAGTGAAATGATGTAAAGTGGCATTGCGTGACACCACTTCCGAAAGCCACCAAAATTTCATTTCGGGTTGGCCGCTACAACTGGAAGTTTTTGATCAAGGTATTCTATATGGTTAGATTTGCGTCTGTGCATTTCATTGATTTAAATGTGCCGCTTTGTTGGTTAGTTCAATTAAATGAATTCGCCACCACGTTACTATTGTAATTGTTGGCAAACCCCATATATGCAACAATTTTTTTACCACTAGGCGGATAATACGGATGATTATTTGACAGGCAGTGACTTTATCTATATTGGACCAGGATCAAATCCTGGTAAGGTCAAATATCTTTTTGTCAAAGGTTAATATGCTAGCTTCTTTAGTGTGTCTCCTTGATGTCCTGAAGGTTGCCATGGTTGCCTAAGTCTTAGTGACTGCAACATGTATGTAGACTTAGGGTGGAGACTAGGACAAATAACTAGAAAATGATTTTTCAACACTCCCCTTATTTTCTAGTCAGTCTTTTCTTTTAACCGACATTTTTTTTTGCAAAATATCAGTTTTGGAGATGAAACAGGTTTTGTCATCATATTTGCTACCATTTCTCTATCTGTTCTATATTCAAATGTTTTAATTTTATTCTCAATTTTTTCTCTTATAAAGCTTAATCTTACATCCATATGTTTTCCTTTAAAGTGATGTTTGGGATTGGCTGCAATGGCAATCGCAACCTGATTATCGCAAAATTCATTCTGAACACCACATTTTATAAATCCAAGATATTGTAGTAAAGATTTCACCAACATTTATTCCTTCACAATAAAGCAAGAGGCTATGTACTCAGCCTCCATTGTGGATTGAGCAACGCCCTTTTGGTGCTTGCTACTCCAACAATGAGCCTTATTCCCAACATAAAACACATACCCAGATGTACACCTCCTCATTGGAGCATCCCCATACCTGACATCACTCGTCGTGGTGATGTCAGCATTATCCCCTACCAAATGCAACCATAGATCTCTCATTCCTTTCAAGTGCCTCATAACCCTCTTCGATGCATCTTTATCTCTCTTCCTATGGTCATTCAAACTCGTAATCAATATTCCTACTACTGTCGTTATATCGGGTAAGGTACACTTTATAAAATAGATCAAGTTGGGTACACTTAATAAAATAGATCAAGCTAACGACAACATGTCTGTTCAAAATATTTTTTATAAATTCTCTTTCCTACGGTCCTAAGTTGTCATCAAAAATTACAACTCCTCTTTTTGAGATCCCCTCATTTCCTTTTTTTAAATCCGTTGGAGTTGTACAATTATTTGCTTTATCCATTTGAAATTTTTCAAGCATATTTCCGATTGCCTCCTCTTGAGTTTGTCTAATTCTTTTCTTCTCTCTATCCCTCTCCATCTGAATTCCCAAAATATATTAAGCTTCTTTCAAATCCTAAATGAGTGGGACGCCCGAGAATAATATAAGTCGCCACGTTGTTGTTGAAATCCCAGATTTCGGCATCATTTGCCTCGGTTTTTTTAACTTCCACAATCGAAACCGATCCAGTAGCCATCGGTGTGAGTTACTCCTTTTCCTTGTCTTACATGATGCTTTCCCCAACATCCTTTACCACCTCTGCCTCCGTAGATTCTCCTGTAAATCGAGATCCTTCAAACCCTGGTGGAACTCCTAGTTTTTCAGTTGGTCGAAGCACACAACCACTCACAATGCCCCATAGCCGTTTTTCAAATAATGCACCCCTCATCATGGCTTCCCAATAAGTGAACCAAGTTCCATTGAAAATGGGCACCCTAGAAGGTGGGACCATAACTTGTAATTATGTGACCTCCATTAGTACACAAAATGCCCATCTTATATAAAGCCTCTGGGATAATAATTGCACTTATGATTTTGGCATTGAATAAGTGCCACACTCGCACGCAAAAAATCTGACTGACTAAAACACTCTTGTGTAGCACGGACTCCCTTAAGTCTGCGGCAAAAAAAATCACTGAAACTGCTTACCTGAGCATTAAGTTATGGCTGACCATAGATGGCCTATAAATACTGATGAACTCTGGGAGAGAGGCGGAAACCTAAAATTTTCTATGTCTTAAGCGCCCTCTCTAAACCTGCTACTAATGTACATAGCCAATCAAATGACTGTAAGGTACAAGAAGGTACAGGTACCGCTATACTTCTTATAAGGCCAGAGTACAACATGGCCGCTTCGCTGACGCGTGTCAGTTCTTCAGCCGTAGTTGCAACTCTGAGACCTCCATAGGTCCTCAGAATGGGCAGCTTGCAAGAAGCCTCTAGGATAACCCTGACCCCTTTGTGTTTCCGCAAGAATAACTACCACCCTTCCACATAAAACTCTGACCACCTTCCACCCTTGTGATGTCTAGACTCCCCTGAGTCGATTGCAAAGTTCAAAGTTGACCTTTTGTACAAAAGCTCTCTGGGAGAGAGGGTCCAATCTATTAATTTTTTCTAAGTCCTATCTCTCTCTAAAACTTTATCTATTGAAGTACGACACCAATCATAATACTGTATCGTAGAAAAAGGTATAGGTGCCGGTGTACTTTTTGTACAAGCGTTGTACGACATGGCCAACAAGTCGACACATATCATTTTTGGATTCGTTCCTGTAATTCCCGGAGATGTCGTAATCTAATGTGATTGGGCCACGTGGCAATTGATGTGACGTCGACAGCAAACCGTAGAAAACCTATTCCGCGATCTCATCATGCTTCGTGGCCGTCCGATTAAGTCGGATTGCAATCGTGGTCGTCATAAATACTTGCGCAATATTTGTTTGGCCTTTGAAACAAAATGCGTGGTATCTGTTTCAGATGTTCCATACGCCGTACATTACGAACTGTATCTATGTCTAAATATACAGTAAATGACCACCTTTTACCCTTGTGAAGTCAAGACTCCCTTGAGTCGATAGCAAAAAGAACCTCTGAATTTGCTCCCCTGAGCAGTAAGTTATAAACGGTCAAAGTTGACCTTTTGTACAGAAGCTCTTTGTGAGAGAGGGTCCAATCTATTAAATTTTTCTAAGTCCTATCTCTCTCTAAAACTCTATCTACTGAAGTACGGCACCAATCATAATACTCTATCGTAGAAAAAGGTACACCTGCCGCTGTACTTTTTGTACGAGCGTTGTCCGACATGACCAACAAGTCGACACATGTCATTTTTGGATTCGTTCCTGTAATCCCTGGAAATGTCATAATCCAATGTGATTGTGCCACATGGCAATTGATATGACGTCGACCGCAAACCGTCGAAAACGTATTCCGCGATCTCGGCATGCTTTGTGGCTGTCCGATTAAGCCGGATTGCAATCGTGGTCGTCATAAATACTTGCGCAATATTTGTTTCGCCTTCGAAACAAAATGCGCCATATCCGTTTCGGATGTTCCGTACGCCGTACATTATGAACTGTATCTATGTCTAAATATCCCGTAAATTGAAATAGCCTACGTGTTAACATTTAAATAGTTATCAAACCTATTATAATTTAACCTCGATCTTAGACTACTTGGCTAAGGCGACCGGCTATTGGCTATCCTGACGAACGACAGGTACCAGGTTCAAATCCTTAATCCGTCAAATACTGTTTTGGTAGAAATCTACCAACCTAATGTCTGTCCCCGTCGCGATAGCATAGGCGGCCATGGCTCTATCTCCCTCTCCAATTTTCAGTGACTGCGAGAAGTGTGGGAGCTGGAGAAAGGAGTTAGAGGCAGAATGCCTCTGTTTTTTTTCTGCATTTTACAAAGCTATAGAAAATACTTAAATAACCTTTAAATTCTACACTCCCTTTATTTTCTAGTCACTTTTTATTTTAAGACCACACTTTTCCCGACATAAAATTAAATTAGGGGAAAGCACAGGTTTGGTCATCATATCTGCTACCATTTCACAATCTGGTTTATACTTCAAACTGATTATCTTGTTTCTCTTTTCTCCCTAACAAAGCTAAGTCTAATGCCTATTTGATTAGCTTTAAAGTGATGATTAGGATTGGCTGAAATGATAATGGCAGCCTGATTATCACAAAACATTTATTGGACACCACTCTTAAGATGACCAAGCTCACCAAGCAAAGACTTGACCCACATTAATTTTTTTATAGCAGAGCAAGAAGCCATGTACTTAGCTTCCATGGTGGACTGAGCAATGACCTTTTGCTGTTTGCTGCTCTAGCAGCAAGCCCCATCACCCACATACAATAGATATCCAGATATGCATCTCCTCATAGGAGCATCCCTATAGTTGGCATCACTCTAAGTGGTGATGTCACTAGTGTTCCCACCCAAATGCAACCATCGATCTTTAGTCCCTATGATATATCTAAGGACTCTCTTAGCTGCCTCCCAATCTTTCTTAGCGGGAGCATTCAAACTCCGACTTAGTACTCCTACAGTTGCGGCTATGTCCAGACGGGTACAATTCATGAAATATATTACGCTGCCCACTACTTATCTATAAGGGATGGTCTGCATAAATCTTTTCTCTTCCGGGCCTACCTCATCATCTAAGATTATAACTCCCTCTTCCACACTCCCGTCACTTCCCTTCTTTAATTCCATAGGAGTGGTACAACTATTAGCCTTATCCATCTGGAATTTTTCTAACATGTTTCCAATGGCTTCTTTTTGAGTTAATCTTATTATCTTTCTATCTCTGTCTCTCACTATCTGAATATCTATTACATACCTTGTTTCTCCCAAATCCTTCATCTCAAATCTTCCTTTTAGATCATTTTTCAACTTATTTATTTTATCCATTGACTAACTTAAACCAAGCAAATCATTAACATAAATTGCAATAAAAATAATTCCTTCCTCATCTTCAAACAAATAAATTGAGTGATCTGAGCTGATCCGAATATATCCCAAACCTGTAAGAAACTCATCGAGCTTCTTGTTCCATTGCCGGGGCGCTTGTTTTAGCCCCTACAAAGATTTGATCAATCGGCATACCTTGCTTTCCTCCCTTTGCTCCACAAATCCTTCGGGCTGTCGCATAAATATTTCCTCTTCTAACTCTCCATGTAAGAAGGTTGTCTTGATGTCCATCTCATGAACTTCCATGTCTTCTCCTGCCGCCCTACTTAGAAGTATCCAAACCGAAGGAAACCTAACGATCGGAGCAAAAGTCAATTCCCTCTTTCTGGGTAAATCCTTTCCCCACTAACCGAGCCTTGTAGCGCTCAATTGTGTTATCCGGGTTGATTTTTAGCTTAAGTACTCACTTACATCCAATTGGCTTACTGTGAAGAGGACAATCCACCAATTCCCATGTGACAGCCGCCATAATTGAGGCCATCTCCTCATCAATGGTTGTTTTCCACCGGTTTCTCTCAGGACAGGTCATTGCCTCATTATAAGTTTGAGGTTCATCGGGTTGAGACAGTTTGGTTACCTTATTGTTAGCTTGTCTCTCTTGCAGTCTTTTGTTGCTTCTCTTTCCTCCCTTAAACTCGCTTGCCGGAATAGATGGCTCCCTGAGATTCTTCCGAACAGTTTCTACTTCTCCCCTATCCCTTAATTTTGGGTCGATATCCACCACGTCTTCCGTTTCGGTTGGAGTTGATACTAAAGGCTCCACATTTGGGTCCTTC